>JABCJY010000326.1:0-120019 GCA_013184415.1 Fusarium concolor | reverse complement strand
CTTTTTTTTTTTTTTTTTTTTTTTTTTTTTTTTTTTTTTTTTTTTGCATCAGTGGCATGCATTCAATGCCCGGGTTGAAAAAAAAGGAGGCTGAAAAGAAGATTGAGTATTGAATGCACAGTAAGCAGCCTCTGAACAAGGCTCAAATGTCTGTCAACCACGTCACAACGTCACCAAGCCTCGCTCAGCCATATAAACTCAAACTCTGTTAAATGGGTTCAGCTGGTGACACGCGTTGACTACGCAAGTCAATGTGCATTTTCCATTATTTCCAGTCCGTTCAGCCTTCAAGTATTCTTCACAGGAAATTGGATTGCAATGTTGCCCCAAGCGCGTTCGCCCTGAAAAAGCCGGCCCCAGTACCTTGCCCAAAAACTAGTGAACCTTCAGCAATTGCAGGGTATGTGCAGTAGCATACCAACCTAGGTCATCGGTCCGGTCGAGACCCGAGACAATTCACCAGTCGGTGACGACCAAACCACGCAATACCGAGATCTACACTAAATGCCCGCGAGAAACCCGAAACAATCTGCGAGAACAAATAACAATAACGACAGTCACAGCTCAAGCCGCCTCAAGGCTCAAACTCGAGTTCACCATTAGAGTTTAAAGCTAAACGCCGGATTGCATCAGCCGCTTTACCGGGGTGTTACACTGCTAAAATGATATCGAATCAAATGCCCTCCAACGCGATGACAAAGCCCAAAATCATGGAGAGCCCCAGTTCTAGAACCTAGAGCTGGTAGCTAGTGACACGCTTTGACTGCTCAACCAACATCGAAACCCTGAAGACTGGGTGAGTGGCATTCAATGACCAACAGTAATTCGGGGTTTCCGGGGTTTAATCAAGGATGCTACATGAAACTGTTCCTAGCAACGCCTGTCTTCCCTTCACCGTAACGATGCAACATCGCTACTGGCCGCCGCTAATATGCCAGACAGCTTGTGATTTTTTGAGGCTTGGAAGCGTTCCGATTGCCAAGCTTGGTCCAACGGCCAAAGACCTTGGCATCCCTTAGCTTCAACTCACCTGGTCTTTTCTCTTCATCTTTCCTACGAAAACAAGCTAAAATTCCTTCAAGGGCTTAACTTCTTCCCTTCTCGGAGTATTCGATCCCACTAAACCCCTGGATCGAGACTTAAATTACGTGCTATATCCTTACAAGACCACTTAGCCGCATGAGATGATCGACAGCACTCATTGGCATGGTAGTTGGACATATATCATCGCGGCAGTCCCACATCCAGTTCGCTAATCGTGGGAACTTCAATTGCCTTTTCTTTTTTGGGCTGCAGACGACATATCAGAATGCAGTCAAGGCAACCTGATCTTTGGGCCGCCGAGTTTATTACTTTCCCAGCTGCGACCATCTTTATCATTCTACGCCTTATCAGCCGACACATTACGAAGATAAAGTTCTGGTGGGACGATTACTTTGCCTGTCTCTGTTATGTATGTTGGCCTGCGTCAGTATGCGCTGGAGTCATCGCTAACCGGATGTAGGCCACTTCCATTGGTTGGGCCATCGTGATACCAATCTGTACGACTTCTTCGCAACATCGACGACAACGATACTGACAACTTCTAAGGGATCCATCATGGTTTCGGATTGCACTCAGATGAGGTGCAAGGCATGACGCAGATAGAGGCCAACTACCTCACCAAGAAATACCTCTTCATCGTCGAACATCTCTACGCATTCACCCTCTTCTTTGCCAAGATCTCTATTCTATCCTTCTACTGGCGCATGTTCCGGGTCGCAAATATCCAGATATTCGTCTCCGTACTCTTGGTCTGCTCCATTCTCTGGATCCTCTTTCGAGTGAGTAGTGCCGATATGACCCAGGACCGGGAGTCACTGACGATCTTAGACATTCCTTACTACTTTCCACTGTTATCCCGTGCCGGCATTCTGGGATTACCATATCGAACATGCCACCTGTGCCATCAAGAGCAGCGACTTCTTTTTCGGGACTGTCCTAGCGCATGTCGTAATAGACGTAGGTATTTTGATCCTACCGATTGTGCAAGTCCAGAAACTCCAGCTTCCGATGTTGCAAAAGATTGCAATCATCGTCATGTTCATGTTTGGTATTCTGTAAGTTAAATCTTCGTACAACTTATCAGTTCCTCGTTCTAACAAGTGTCTTCCAGGGTCTGCGTAGCTGGCCTTGTCATTGTCAGTGTGTCTGCGTCCTTCGACAACAAGTCAACCGACATGACATGGCAACTGGCTCCAGTTATCATATGGGCCTCGGTCGAAGTCAACCTTGTAACTATATCAAGTGAGTCCCCATATCAGAAGCTTTATATCTCGCACTAACAAGTATTCTTCTAGCCTGTCTCCCCATTATCCGACCCGCCTACCTCTATCTCTTCACTTGCGCAAACCCCATCTCGTCGATCGGTTCAGGGTCCCGCAGCTATGGAAACAACAACAGCTATGCCCGCAACCAAACAAAACACTCGATTCGTCTTGGTACGATGCCCAAGGACGAATCGAGCTCTACGCACGAGCTTGCCAGAACCGAGCCAAGCGGAAGCGACTCAATCAATTCAGAGTTCGAGAATGAGGACCAGCGACACGGAAATATTGCTACTGTGACAATCCCCAGTACTTCGATGGATCTAAAACATCATAATATGGGCCACGGAGGTATCATGGTCAAAAGCGAAACTGTGGTTCATGTATCGAAGGCCAGGTCATCACGTTGAAAATATAGGAGTCAGGCATTTGGGCAATACACGACAACGGCGTTATGGTGTTGGGATTCCCACTGAATTTTGACCAAACCTCAAATATGTTAATTTCTTTTACATCGCTGAAGCACAGGCGACTGTCGTTGTAAATTTCTACGTATCATTCAAACGTTGTTCTAACCAGTAGCTTACTCTATTCCATCGCAAATCCTCGGATCAAATTTGAAGATTGTGAAAGACATTTATTTGTAGGCTTCCGGTATAGCTCTGCTAGGATAATCCTCTTCACACGATGGAACATGAAACTGTCCTCTTTACCAGGTTGTACAGCTTACGCTATCTCCTCTCACTAGCACAATGGACCATGATTATTTTCAGCAATAGTCAAACGCTTAGTCGTCCGACTCATCATGTAAGCAGTGACCTAGAAAGACAACATAAACAAGCCGTATGTTACAGTCCATCGAAGAGCCGGTGGCTAGGTTTACGGTGCCATTTTAGGTTGCGCCGAAGACTCAAGTACTTGGGCCATGACAACAGCTATAGATGCTCACAAGACGCAAAGTTAGTTGTGCATTCTTGCCGAGTTAGTCTGATCGAACGGACTCGAACATCGTTTAGACAGAGAAGAGCATCAATTGAGAAAAAAATTGTGCAATCAAGAATACAAGGGAAGGCGCCAACGAGACTCGAGAAATGAGGCTCTAAAGTCAAAAGCAGAGATAGAGTCGGCATGCGCAGTCACAAGTGTCAAGCAGGAGTCACAGAAATCACCAAGTAGATCAGATAGTTATGAAGTAAAGTCAAATGAATTACGTTCTATCTCATGAAAAGCCGAAGGGCTAGCAGTATTAAGCTATTTACATGACGAAGGCAAGAGCCATAGGGATTGCGAGGAGCATAGTTCCAGCGCTGACAAGAGAAGCTCCAGCAACAACGGGAACAGAAGGAGTGGGCTTGCCTCCAGGAATGGTTCCGTTGGAGGGAACGTTGTAGGTAGGCTGAGCACCGCCAGGAGCGGGAGGGTTGGCAGGCTGCTCAGATCCCCCGGTAGGCTGGGGGTACTCGCCCGTGGCAGTAGCCTGGACACGAGTGAGAGTGGTGAACTCTCCGGGCTTCTGGGTGCCAGTCTCCTGGGGAACCTCGCCAGTGTGTCCCTTGATGATGGTGACAACGGGAGCAGCAGGGACGTGGACAGTGGTGGGAGCAACGAAAGTGCTGGTAACGAACTTGGTGCAAGGAACGATAGTGGTGACGTCTTGGGTGATGGTGACGAGATCGATGGTGGTCTGGGCAGCATCAGGAGGAGAGGTAGGAGCGGGAGCAGAGCCACTGTTGCCGTTATTGTTACCGTTGTTGGATCCCTCCCCAGGCTTGGAGTCACCGCCCTGGTTGGAACCGTTACCACCCTCAGAGGGAGTGTTGGGGACAGCGGTGGCAGTGGCAGGGCAGACAGTGGTGCGCTCGATGACAGTCTGGGTGACAATCTTCTGAGTGTAGGAAGCAGGGCAGTTGATGACGGAAGCAGCACAAGAGGTGATAGTGTAGACGTGAGTCTCACGGATGGTGCTGGTGATCATGCCAGAAGCATCGGGGGCGGTGGTGACCTCAGGGGCAGGGGCAGAAGTGTGCTCAGCGTCGGATCCAGCGCCAGTGGTGACAGCAGGGACATTGCCACCAGCGGTACCAGTAGGCTTACCACCGGCAGGGCCAGAGGGAAGGTTGTAGTCACCAGGAACAACAGTGGTGAAGCCCTCGGATCCAGAGACAACAGTGGTGAAACCCTCGGAGCCAGAAACAACAGAGGTGAATCCACCCTCGGAGCCAGAGATGACAGTGGTGTAGCCAGTAGATCCAGAGATGTAGGTGGTGAAGCCCTCAGAGCCGGAGACAGTGACGGTAGCGCCAGCGGTGTGAGTGCCGAAGATAGCAGTGACGTCGCCGCCAACGGGGATGGTGTGAGTGGGAACGCCCTCAGGTCCGCTGGGGATGGCACCAGAGTCAGTGGCAACGGGGAGCTCAGCAGAGTCGGTAGCATCACCGGCAGGAGCAGTACCAGTAGGGACATCACCAGTAGCAGTACCAGCGGGAACGGATTCGGTACCAGCAGGAACATCACCAGTGGCAGTGCCAGCAGGGACATCGCCGGAAGCAGAGTCATTGGGGATCTCACCAGCGCTGGTAGCAACGGGGAGAGAGCCAGAGCCAGTGACATCAGGAATACCGCCAGTAACACCAGCAGGGAGAGTGACATCAGCACCAGCGCCGCCAGTAGCAGTGATCACACCAGAAGCAGAGATGGTAGGACCGCCAATGAAGCCACCCTTCTTGAACTTGCCGATGAAGCTGCCGCAAGTACCACGGGTCTTCTGAGAGAAGGTAGACTTGATACCCTTGGCAAGACCGACAGTGAGGTTGGGGATAAGACCGAAGAGACCGCCAGAGAGATCGAACTTGTTGTCAACAGCGATACCGAGGTCGCAGCCGAACTCGCCAGTAATGTCAAGACCAGCACCGGCCTTGCCACCAATCTTAGCAGTGTAGTCGAAGAGAGAGAACCAGAGACCAGCACCGAAGCCAACATCAGCACCAGCCTTGCCACCAAGGCCAAGGACAGGGATATCAATACCACCGCCAATGCTGAGCTCGGATCGAAGGCTGAGACCAAGTTGAAGATCGATACCAGCACCAAGGTCGACATCGGCACCGACGCCAATGGGGAGAGCCTTGGTAACGAGTCCTTCGAGAGAAGCCTTGATAACCTTCTTGGAGAGGAGAGAAATGTCGACATAGGCAGATTCGGGGAACTGGACGTAGACACCAGCAGTGAGGTCGATAGCAGCACCACAGCCAACAACGAGATCCAGGGCAATAGCAGCCTCGATGGCAGCCTTCAGCTCAGCATCGAGACCGGGGATAGCGACACCAATCTTAGGGGCAGCGAAGAGTTCAACGGACTGGTGGACGGCAGCAGAAGCAGAGAGGTCGATCTCGACATAGGCAGAGATGCCACCAAGGCCGACACGAACCTCAGGAGTCTTGAGGAAGTCAGCTCCGCAAGCGAAGCCAATGTTACCAGTGATCTGGCAAGCAGGAAGGTTGAGGCCGAGGTTGACAGCGGCAGTGGTGTCGGTCTCAGGGGCGCAGATACCCTGGAAGAGGATGTGATCCTTCCAGGCGTTGCCGATGCTGCAGGAAGTACCGGTGTGCCAGTCAGCACCACCGCCAGCGTTCCACTCGATACCGCCACCGAGAAGACCGCCGAGGCCAAGACCAGCGCCGAGACCAGCGCCGGCTCCGATCTTGCCTCCAACACCACCTCCAATCTTTCCACCGGCACCACCCTTGACATCGCCTTCAAGGTGACCGCCAGCACCCCCTCCAATCTTTCCACCAGCACCACCACCAATCTTGCCGCCAGCGCCTCCACCGAGGTGACCACCGATCTCACCTCCAATCTTGCCGCCAGCAGAGCCGCCAGCTCCAGCACCTGCACCGGCACCTCCTCCAATCTTGCCACCGGCACCACCTCCAAGGTGGCCACCGATTTCACCTCCAAGACCACCACCGATCTTGCCGCCAGCGCCTCCACCGAGGTGACCACCGATCTCACCTCCAATCTTGCCGCCAGCAGAGCCACCGGCTCCGGCTCCGGCTCCAGCGCCGGCTTCACCTCCAAGCTCACCTCCAAGGTGGCCTTCAGCACCGCCGCCAAGGTGAGCACCAGCTCCAGCACCTCCACCAAGCTTTCCGTCGGCACCGGCTCCGGCACCAGCACCACCTCCGAGATGGGCATCAGCACCGCCTGAGAGCTCTCCGCCAGCGGAGCCCGAGGCGCCGCCACCGAGGAAAGTAGGGGTTGCTTCGCCCAGCGAGGCAAGGGCTCCCAAAGCAGGGAGGACTGTAGCAGAGAAACGCATGGCGTTGAACGAGTGTTGTTAAATAAGTAAGAAGTAGTTGTTGTGTGTTGCTTAGATAGCTAGTGTTGCTTAATAGCGAGCGAGTGTTGTAAATGTTGTAATAGAGTAGTGGTTGTTGTAAGTGTTGTAGCGAGAGACTAATTAGAAACTCAGGAACGAAAGTAATAAGGAAAAAAAAGGAAAAGAGATAATAGGAAAAGACGAGATAGAACGACTGTTGGTGATGAAAAAAAGAGAGACCTTGAAGCTGGCGATGAGCTTCCTTTTAAGCTGCTCGAGCTCTCATTTTGAGATTCATGTTGACAGGAATCGCCGGCCATGGTGCTCCGCACAACAGCTCGGTCAACTCGGATCAGGGGTCTGAAGCATTGACCCAGTGTCAATCCGATTGCCGCTCAGACGTTTCATGAGCTTCTACCGTAGTGTTGAACGGTGAAGGGCTTTGACATGTGTTTTGTTTCTTCCAAATTTAGCCGGCAGGGGTTCGAGTCAGTGGAGGGTCAGTAGGTTGTTGGTAACCGACTACGACACTATTGAGATTATATGCAGAATAACGAGATTGCTCATTACAGAGTGATCCTTTTGCTGGCAACGACTGAAGGCTTCACAGTTTGTTCTTGAGTGGTGTTTTGGATACTATTCTTTCTTCCGATCTATTATGAAGATCTTGGACAAGCATCTTCAGGTGAGTAAGGCATAGGGCAAAAACGTCCGAAAATCTCGACTAGGCGAGAAGCTCGTCTGCCAGGCTAGGAATGGCGTGCCCGCGTTATGTCGGTGGCGGCGGCGAGGACGCAAAGTCAAGGCAACGTCAAGGCGCAAAATCCATCGGCTCAGCATGATCTGGGAATAGCCAGTTTCACTTTTGGTTCCAGAAAGATTCGTTTCAGGTGATTTCTTCTATTCATAGTGGTCGCAGTGACTGCAGTCCCGTCCGTAATCTTAAAGGCATTTAGCTGAGAACGCCACCACCTGAGCCGTCTCGCACCAGGACCAATACCAGATCGCCGAAAAGTGGAATATCCCCGGTCGATCCGTTTCGTTTTGATTGCTGACTTGGCAGCCTTTCCCAGAGGGGTTTGAAACGGAAAGGTTAGTGCGCTATGGGCATTAAACGGCCCGCAGCCACTGCAAGCTGTCAGGCAAGCATCACATCATGGCAGGGATGGCATCAGTCTTTTGGCCTGAATGGTAAAACAGACTAACATTTGGTAACCAGAAGAGAAGGTCTAACGAGAGGCATGCCCGATTGGTGTTCATCATTTCTCAAAAGGGAGGCTGGTAGTTCCACTTGAGCAAAATCCCACTCAATAAAGGGATGATGCTCACGAGGCTCCAACTACTACCCTACAGCGGTGCATTTCAGTGTTTACGATATTCATGCCATTGAATATTGTCATCCAGTATTATGCGTATGCTTCTAATGTTAGATATCATAAGAATAGATCTCACGGGAGGCATCCAATTGACCGATATTCTGTCCGTTGAAGTGCTGTTACTGCAATGGAGCTTCCAAATACCAAGCCCGATAATTCGCCTGTTGCTCAGTGAATGAACCCAACAGTACAGGAAAGGCGATGACAAAGTCATAGTGATACTACTCTCCGCTTGCTGCCGAGAGTCCAGAACGATGATTCGCTTAATTGTCTGACGATACTGTAGGTTTCCAGTGGGCACGGGACGAGCTCACCCTTGAAGCGAGTTCATCATTTAATTTTTCACGACTGTATCCGTAAATCCTCCTATGATATCTCAGCCCTAGATGCTCGCAACCAGCTACCAAAAAGGGATGTAAGATTGTTGGGTCGGAGAATTTCCCACGGCTATGGCGGGGGTTTCGGGTTTCGGCCATTTCCAGACCTGTAGCCCCTGAGCAGGCCTGACTAGGCTTATCTTATCGCCCCCACTGCGCTGACCAACCCAAAGTTGAAAAAGAAAGGGACCGTTTCGTTTACTACGGCAATCGAACCCATAACCTTCGCCTTCGCCTAAATGGACTGGATACGAACATCCACTTTGTACCGAGGCATTGTAACTGGTTGAATCACATAGATGCATGCATATAAAAACCGATTTTCTTTTTCCAAAATCTATCATCTTCAAAAGAAATCTGCATGAGAAGTGACTGTTTAGTGCACAATGCGTGCGGTGATCTCTACCTTTAGCAGCATTAGACGAGGCTGTGCAGTGTCTCAGGTTGATAAAGTTCCCAACACGTCTGTGCCAAGAATACAACATCGAGTTAATTGATCCTGCCATTAAACCATAATTGCTTTTACAAGATCAAACTGTGGGACGATATTTATATCCGTAGTTCCTTTTTGTTTATGTTTAATGCCGTGAGCTCCGGAGATGCGTTTAGGACAGGGATATCCCAGTACGAGGATTTGAGTTGGTGTTGCCAAGAAGCGAGATCATGTTGAAAATGCATGTTGAGGTTGTCGCGGAATGAAATCCGTGATAGATGTATTCAACGCGGGATGTAGCGCAGTCATTCCTACCGGCCATTGTGCTAGGCTTGGTTTTTATCTCTGAGTTGGAATATTGACTGAAGGAATTATTATCGAATAACCTTGTCAGATATCTACCAGAAAACAGATCAAGAGAGCATCTCGACCATCTTTGAGAGAGGAGAAAAGTTGCACATTGCTACATTAACTACTCAGGTATCAGGCATGACACTTAGTTTACGAACCAGATGTGTTTTTTGTCGTTGAGTCTTGTTATTGGAACCTTGCTATAGGGTGATTCGACGTGATGTTTTGATTAAGAATTGGTGAGAACGGATAACAGTGGTGGCGTCGTAGCGATCAGACATTCAGCTGCAGAACAGATGTCACTTAATTAACCGAGGCTCGTCAGAGGCGTTGCTAGACTGGTGAACAGACGACCTTCTAGAGATGGTGCGATCTGTTAGTCGTACGCTGATCGCACTGACGATCCGACCGTAGAGCAAAGCGTCAAACGGACCTGCAGCTGCAGCCGTAGCTTTATCTAGAAAGTGAATTGAGTTTTTGCGTTCGGTAGCTTTTATAGGAAAGTACAAAAATGCCGCAGCTTCTCAATTGAATCGTGGTGACGAAACAGGTCACCGTTGGTCGCTGGCGGATAAAGCGGCATGAATCTGCAAGGGCCCATGATCTGCCCCCTCAATCTTGATCATCTCTCACACAATCGTTCTCTTCCCCAACTCTTAATTCCATTGGCAGAACTTCCCAAAATTATACAAGTTCAAACGTTCATGCCACAGACGTTTTCAAAGGGCATTGGACAACTCTTATTCAGTCTGCAACACCTCGGTCATTTTTGGTCTCGTCTGTTGCCGATCAAGGTCAGTAATGGGTCTTTCCGCGCTCCCATTGGCTGCGGAACCTGGCGACAAAAGGTCCTCGCAATATCTGCGATACAGTGCACGTGGGGTTTTGGACGAGACAGATTGCTGCTTATCAGCATTACCACCTTGTCACCTCCGAACACAGCTGCTTCATCGGTCGACTTTGCCCGACACTAGGAAGATAACATTTTACATCGTAGCACGTGTGTTTTGACAGCTGAATATAAGTATCGCCTCTATTTCTCACAAAGTTTGGAGGTCGTATTCGCTTTCTTGTTAAGATCATTAATTATACCATTTTCGTGATTCAAAATGGTATCCGCCAAGGCCCTCATCCCGCTTGCGCTTTTCCTCGCCGGAGCGCAGGCCAAGTCTAAGGCATGCTCATCTAGCGGCTCAAAGCCTTCAATTGCATCATGCTCAAAGGATCTCCCTCTGTCTTGCCACAACAGCACCGCCGTTCCCGAAAAGGACCTTTGCTGCTTCATCCCCTCCGGCCAGCTCCTCCAAACCCAATTCTGGGATTCCAACCCCGTTGCTGGACCCGTTGGTAAGTGCAACTACAAAATCCCCAAATCTCCCAAATTAACAAGTTCCAGACTCATGGACAATCCACGGTCTCTGGCCTGACTGGTGCGATGGCACCTATCCTCAGTTCTGCGACAAGAGCCGCGAGTACGGCAGCATCAAGGACATTGTGTCCAAGTTCCTAGGCAACAACACCCTGTCTTACATGGACAAGTACTGGGTCAGCCAGGATGGCAATGACGAGTCCCTCTGGGAGCACGAGTGGGACAAGCACGGCACATGCATCAGCACCCTCGAGCCCAGCTGCTATCAGAACTACGAGAAGGGTGCCGAAACCGCTGATTATATAAAGAAGACCATCTTGTTGTTCAAGACTCTGCCCACGTACCAGTGGCTCGCCAAGGCTGGTATCAAGCCTTCCAACTCCAAGACTTACACCAAGAGCGAGATTGAGGACGCTCTGGCTGAACACCATGGTGCTCCTGTTACTATTGGCTGCTCCGGCAAGTCTTTGAGCGAGGTTTGGTACCACTTCAACGTTCAGGGTTCCCTTCAGGATGGTCAGTTTGTGGCCTCTGAGCCTGATGGAAGCAAGAGCTCTTGCCCTGACAGCGGCATCAAGTATGCGCCAAAGAACTAAGCATGGCTTTGTGACTTGCGCAAAATATGCATATTAAATAGGCCATATATTAGAATAAAAAAGTCTATTGGACACTAGGGCCATGTGAACGTTCACTCATCCTATCTAGTTAAACGTTGCCTCGTAATACTTTCGTACCTTGTCACATTCCTCCATTAGTTCCCGGCCGCAATTAGCCTTCATAGCTTCTTCCCAGATAGTCTTTTCAAGGTCAAATCCAGCGACATCCGTGATCTTTTCAACATCATCTCCCCAAAGTCGTGACAGCGTCCCATCAGGACGTATAGGGGCCAAATCCTCCAGCACCTGACTTGGATGCTTCATATCGAATTTGACCCTGTTCAGGTGAGCAAACATTGCCCTCGCAATCTTCGGTTTGTCTTCCTTGATCTTCATCTTTACTTTCCTTGGAGGCACGATTGTCTTGTTCTGTGCCTTTTCTGTATGGAGTTTCCAGTCCATCTCAGGATCTGCCTGCCAAATACCGCTTCCATAGTTGATTTTCTCCTCGCTAATGAGCTCTGCAGGTTTGGTGACCTGCCAGTAAGGGTTGCCCAGTACCAATGCGCTCTGCATGAATGTCTCCTTGTCACCGGATCCCCAAGCACCTTGGGAATGAAGTTGATAGTAGAACCTTGGTCCGTAAAAGTTGTAGTACGCTGCTAACAAGATGCTGTCTGCATGCTTCGCCTTGTTGTACAGCATCACGCCAGATTCAGAGGCTCTTGAGTCCAGAGTGATATTGGGCATCTTGGCTCCAGCAATCTTGTAGAAGAGAGGAGAGATGGTAGGCAGCCAAAAGTCTGGCCAGGTCACCAGCCCACGACTCTTGAAGGGCTCCACGTCAAGCAGACGATCAGGGTTGTGGATGGGGAATGCATCGGAGTCGAGGAATAGAATGTCCTGGAAGCTGGAGAAGATGATGGAGAGGACCTTGAACTGGTAATTTTCAATGTTTGGCTGTTGTATGGATGTCATGTTGGGCAGCTGCAGGAAATCATCCATGTTCAGGCATTGGACCTGCAAACCGGACAGCGATTCATTGCATTTCTGGTGCTCTTCTTCGCTGGCTCCGTCGAGAAACAGTTCGACGGGCAAACGAGATCCAGTATGTCGAAGCATCCGGATAGCCGTTTCTGCTACACCGACCGCGGACCCTTTGGAAGTGATGACAACGCCCTTGGTGTTCTTCTTGAACGGCAGTTGGGGGGCGAGATGCTGAAGGCTTTGCACAAACTGGGTATGATTTTCTTTCAAAGACTCGATTTCCTCATCGGAGACTTCCAACCTGTCGGTGTGAATCTGGGGCTCAGAGCCATGAGGATCGAACTTATCGCGCGCGAGAGAATTCTCGGGTCTGATCTTTTTACCATGAGGTTCAGCCGCGTAAAGCTCCACAAGAAGATTCTCCCAAAATTTGGTGGTTTCGGCAGTTGGTCCAGTGAGCTGCGGTTTGGGGTATGGACCTGCAGTGGGCAGAGCGCCAGGCTGAGTATCATTGGATTGCGCCATGTTGGATGAGGTCACTCGTTTGTATGCGACTGAGAGATCTGACCAAAACTCCAATAAGGTGAGGGCGCAGATGAATCCGACGAAGATAGCGACGATTTTGATGAAATGTTGACGTGTCGTCCAAGAGCTGACCCAGGTGCTGTCTTTTATGGCGTTGCTGCGCCAGGGCCAAGGCGGAAGTGTAACCATGGTTCGTGACTTCCGATAGACTTTGACAAAGGTGTTGATTGTTAAGGTAACACAAAATCCTTCCTTATCGGGCCTAATGAAGCAAACGAGAAAGAACGAGCCGCAGGTAGAATATCCCCAAACAGAAGTACCTCGTCGTAGGCTGTTTGCTGGAAGTTAAGTGCCGTCACGAGCAGTTGGTCGGATGTTGGTTTGCTGAGGAACAAATTTCGTTACGCATCGTTATATTTTGCCTGACCCGGTTGATCCTTTTGGTAATAATGCTTTTTCAGGGACAACAAGTGAAACTTTTGTGACGAGTCAAAGTTGTGAGGGTTTCGTTTCGTCGCAAACTTTAGGAACCAGTGACAGAGCAACAACCCAAAAGGAATCATGTGATTTGGGGCATGATTTTGACTTCAAAACAATCGAATTGAGTGAGAAAGAAGCCAGATAAAACAGAAATGATATGATAAAGGTTGCTGACAGTCAGATTGCGAGTAAAATGAAAGGATCTCTTAGGCGCCAACTAAAGATATCATCGAATCACGTGGTCGCATCGTATCCTGTCGCACGTATTACGCAATGCCGCGTCTCCTGATTTCTTGCTGAGCTGGGCTGTGCTACTGAGCTGTGCCACAACCCGACTTACTGCTGGAGGGCATTGCCGCTGTCAATTCTATTTTTATATCCCAAAATTTACTCTTTATTAATTCTCTGGTTTTTTGCCTTTCTGTGACCTGTAACTCCAGTCCTTTCTCTCTTGATAAGACTGAAAAGGACAGACAGCCAATCTTAATCTGCCTGACGCTATGACGTATCCTCGTAAAACAAAACGCAAAAACCCCGCACCCACTGTCACCCCAGCCCAGCTCACCTCAAACAGCAGCGCTCGTCTCCTCATCGATATGAATCCCAAAAGCCTTGACGGCCATGGAATAACTCTCATCAACAGCCTTACTAGCATAGATCCTCATCTCCTTCTCATAAGCCGCTGTAACACCAGGACTGTACCCGCCAGCTTCACGCAGCAGCCGTCCAAGCAAGGCAGAGTCTTGAACAGCTGTATTCGCACCAATTCCACCTGCTGGAGTCATTGAGTGAGCTGCATCACCAATCACAGTCACACGAGGCTCATTCTTCCACTCTGGTACACCCGACGGTGTTGAACAGGTGATCTTCCAAAATGCAGCTTCAGACTCATCCATGTTGTCGAACAAAGGCTTGAATTTCGAGTGCCAATCTTGAGAGATTGATCTGGCGATGTCGGCGGCTTCTTTTCCAACGATGGAGTAGTTATTGTTTGGTGCACGAATCACGCCTGGCTCTCCGCCCATAGTCCAGCCAAACTTGACATCAGGGTTGTCCATATCTCCCGATCGGACATTAGTTATGAGAAAGGCATGACCTCCAGGGCGTGAAGAGTCGCGCAGACGGAATACTCCTTCGCCCAGCTGCTTGAAGGCTGTCGTTGGTGCTTGGCCATGGATACCTCTGGCACCAGTATCGTAGACCTTGAGTTTTCCGCCCGAGACTTGCTTGGCAACCTTGGAGTAGATGCCTTCGCCGCCAACAAGCAGAGAGCCTTCGATGGACTTGGTACCATCCGAAAAGATGGCTCGGACGCCATCTTCGGTCAACTCGTAGCCTGTAACGTTCTTGGACCACTCAATGTATTCCTCGCAACCCTCGGCAAAGATCCTCCGCATATCTCCCCTTGCAATCCCAACAATCTTTCCATCTCGCGAGGACAGGTTCTCTTGTACGACGTGCTCAGTCTGCTCGCCAGTGATAGCATCGAATGCTCGAAATCCACCACCGCCCGTCTTTCCGCAGGCGTCCCAGAAATGGTCCCACGTCTGCTTATCGAGTACAGACTCGATTGCGTTGAGACCCTCACTTGAGAGACGAAGTCTATAACCTTGCGCACGGAAGACGAACGATTCATCGCGCTCAAACATCTTGAATGGAATTTTGGATTGTCTGAGGGATTGCGCGAGGAGTAGAGAGGCAAGGCCGGAGCCAGAAATGAGGATGGGTTTGGTGACTGACATGGTGTTCTGATTTCAATCAAATGAGGCTTGTAAAGGGTGAGATTATAGGACAAGAATGAAGGAATGCGAAGTCTTGATAAATATCCGCTAAAACGCGGCTGCGTGTGAATGGCGTTTATGGCGCATCTTGAGCTTACAAATCTGTTATCTTGTTCGTGGAGCTTACCGCGCGGTATGGTGTAATTGATCAAGTTAATGTAATACCGCGAAACCAAGATAACCCTGTTTCTAATAGTGAGATTCTCAACGAAACAAACATTGGCTGGTCGCACATTTGTGAACTCCGAGTTCCGGATAGGGGGGTATTGGTAATCATTGATCTGCATTGCCAAGCTCTCTCGGGAATCTGTCAGCTTGAACGTGCATGCTGAAAAAAAATTATATGCTCGCAATCGACATATACAATCCAAGTGGATCTTTTTTATTTCTCTGGAAGTCAATCTTTCATATATGCCTTTGAGAAATGAGCTTCGCAGTTTTATCAGTCTGCTGAATAACCTCCACCATCTCATCAGCGCTCAACACCGGACTGATGGAACATATCCTCAAAACCACTCTGCCTCGTAGTTTTGTCGTCAAAATTCCAGCAATATTTTTCTCCACCAAGTGCCTTGAGATAGCCGAATTTAATCCATCCAAGTCTTCCTCACTCTTCCCAGCGGGGGCATATCGAAAAGTTACTATCGCCATGCTTGCCCGACTTGTGATTTCCCAATCTGGCAACTTTTGAACTTCAGCTTCAGCAGCCTCAGCAAGATTAAAGCCGTGGTCAACCATCTTCCCAAGCCGTTCCACGCCGAGAACACGTAGTGTGAACCAGAGCTTCATCGCGCGTGAGGGGCGTGTCAGTTCAATGCCAAAATTCCAGAAGTTTGGGATATCCTCATCCTCAAGAGCGTCGCGCAGATAGTCGCCATCGTTGGTGAAGACCTTGGTCAAGTTGATCTTGTTTCTTACCAGAATAAGGCTGCAGCTGTATGTCTGGAATAGCCACTTATGCGCGTCCCAGGAGATACTGTCTGCAAGCCCAAGACCGTCGGTAACCGAACTTCGAGTTGCACCAAGTGAAGCGGATGCACCATATGCGCCGTCAATATGAAGCCATATCCTTTCTTCGTCGCGAACTTGGATGAGAGCCGCTAACAGATCGATGCTCCCCGTGTTTGTCGTTCCGCAGGTGCCAATGATAACAAAAGGTTTGAGCCCTGCTTCTCGGTCGGCTTTGATGGCATCTCGAAGAGCTGTTACATCCATCTGGAACGACGAATTCGTCGGGATAGCTCGTATCTGACCCCTTTTCACACCAATGATGCGAAGTGCTTTAGCCACAGAATGATGTGTCTGATCAGAGAGGTATGCAACACCCAAGTCTTCAGTGCCGGGCTCCAGTATGCATTCTCTTGCCAGAACCATGCCGCTCATATTCGCCATGGAACCTCCCGAGACAAAGACGCCGCCAGCCGTATCTGGAAGTCCAATTTTGGCCGCCAGCCACTGTAACAGCGTCTGCTCAACAATGGCTACCCCCGAGCCCTGCAACTTCGACCCCGCAAAGGAATTGAAAGCGCTCGAGAGACAGTCGCCAATCCAAGACAATGGTGAGACAGGCGATGGAACAAAGCTGAAGCATCGAGGATGATTCATCCGCAAGCGAAAGTCAGAGATGGCAAATGCATCTTCAATTGCGTCTTGCACTTGGTGAGCATCGCCAGGAGTGCTGATTTCTTTGAGCTGAGGGATCTCCGATGGTTGCGCTACTCGCAAGAGGGGGTCTTGGCTGACGTTTTGGGTAGTCTTGAAGAGTCGATCGAAAACGGCTTGGAATGACGAGCTTATGGACTCCAGCTCTGCACTTTGATCTAGGAAACTTAGGGAACCCATTGTAACCATTGACGAGTATGAAAATGCATAATTCGAGTTTTCTGAAGAAATCCCGCGCTTTTAGAGCTGAAAAGGCCGAAAGCGGCTCAGGCGTATTACAAGAAGACTATCGAAGGGCGTAAAATCTTACTGAGACAAATATGGCTTCCCCTCTCTTAGTGCGTCATTAACACTATCGAAACTGAAGTTCTCGGTGTTGAGCATGTTTTATCTCCGAACGACCTTGGCCAGAGTCATGATATCGATACGACGCAGGCCCAGGGAAATTATTGTGCCTCCAAGCCAGTCAGCATTTTTTATTCTTGGTTGTCAGCTGTCAGATCTTTTTGTCGTAGATGCACCAATCATGAACATGGAAATACACTAAAAGAATTCCCATGACCTGTAACCGGACTGATACCGGAGGGCGTAAAAATACCCCGCCCTATGATCATAATGCCATTGAGTCGGCTTATGACGGCAAGTCAGATCTATTCTGCATCAACATTTGATAAGCTCTCAGTCGCCATCTTGACAATCAAATCATTCAACAAATCCCACCACTCAATGTTAGGAACTGAACGCGCTCGGGGATCGGGCATTACGAGTATGAGGTTCAGTTTGCCCAAAGCTGTCCAAGCCCAAGTTTGTGCTAGGGATAAATTGATCAACATGGGACGCTCAGCGATAATAGAAAACACAAGGCATGTACTTACGGCCGAAAAGGTTGCTAACTCTTGAATAGAAGGAAAAGTCGTCAAGCTTCAAAGCTGGACCATCGTTTTGACCTCGATTACCGTATGACTCTTGGAGGTGAGTTCCGTCCAATAGACCAGCTGATGAAAGAGGTGTATACATGCCAGGTGGCCTATTAAGAACAGCGAAAGACGATGACTATTAGTCAAAACTCCCGATATATCAAGTAGTGTCAATACTTACGAGGGTAAAAGACCGGCTTTCATGGCTTCCATGGCGTGAGCAACACCTCCAAAGGCAGCCGGACCCTGAGTCCAACCTACATGCTCACTTATGGCGCTCTTGACAGCCTCGTCTGTCGCTCGACTGACATTTCCAGCTACATTCCAGATATCCCTCTGCCAGTCCTGACTGCCGATGGAATCCTTTATACTCTTCAGAAATGGACTGATGTCGAAGGGAGATACAAGGAAGGTCGTCGCCATGACTGGCCCAATGCCAGCTGCTGCTTTAAAGATTTGGTTCATCGACTTTGAAGATGAAGCTGACCCTTCTCCTTGGAGACCCAAAGATGTAAACCTTAGTCTATTGCTGACACAGATAGGAGCCGCCGTAGTTCGTGACGAGTCTTGTGGTGGGAATGTTTCAAGAAGTGCAAAAGCTTGCAATGCAGTCAGAAGCGCCGTCACGGTAACGCCATGGTTTTTGCAGATCTGCAAAATCTTGTTTGTCATGTCTTGCGAGAATACTCGCCTTCGAACGGCATAGTCTGTACCCGGCTGGTTTTTGGCAGGCTCCTGGGCGATGGGGCATATTGTGATGTTCTCCAGATTGGTGCCTAGCAGCTGCTTTGCCTTTTCTTGAGATGCGCCGTCCAAAGGAGTATCACCAATTGGGTGCTGTAGAATATCGAGATAGCAAGGGTGCAGAGAAGAGGCAGCTTCATCTTTGTATGAAGGTGATGATGTCTTGTTGACCAACCCATCCGCAAGCCTGCCGAGAAGGTTGTTCAAGATCGCAGCGCCACTCCAGAAGTCGTTCAGTGCATGGTTGCAGCGGATTGCGAGAGCAAAGGTCCCGGCCTCCACTGAAGAAACAACTAGTGATAGGTGGATAAGATGCTGCCCGAGCTCAATGCTGATGCGCTTCCCCAAAGTTGAGTAGAAGTCGTCGGCCACAGACTTCAATCCATCCCGAGCCGACTTCTCGGTGTGAAGAATCGTAGTCCTCTGTTTTGCTCTCTCAGCCAAGTCATCATCAGAAATGAGCGGATTGTAAATAAAGTCCCGAGACTTAGTGGTAGCAGAACCTTCTTGGCCACGCTCAATGGTTGCCAGCAGAGAAGGCTTCTCAAGGCAAATGAGAGATACTGCCTTGTTGAACCAAGCTTCAACATTGGTTTTGGAACCAAGACTGGATGCAAGATATGGGTCAACAGTAAAGATAACAGCACTCATCCACTCAGCCCAGCCGTCAATTTCGAGCCATTGATCAAACATTCGCTCAGGTCCGATGAGCGGACGGCTCCAGTGGCCATCATTTTGCTGCTTCCAAGGCGCCACCTTGGAGATGGGATTCATTTTTAGGCAAAATGGCACTGGGTTTTTATTTCTTTTCAACTTAAAAAGTTAACAATGTGAAATTGCAATTGATGAACAGAAACTCCCCCGCGGGCTACCCTTTTAACGCAAGCCCTCTTCCTAGCGTACCCCTTGATCATCATCTCAGGAATGAGCTAAATTCTCACCACGCAAGCGTCTCAAGAGAATCCGCACGATCTTATGTCATGAAGTGTTATGTACCTATGGGAAGCTATTCCGAACTTATTCCTATAACAATACACGAGCACAACCCAGTTTTGTTGTACTCCTTTATCTATTCGGGACTAGGCGATGCTTGGCTAATATGTAAAGTCAGCCTGACTAACGTTAAGTGGTGATTTGGCCATCGGTCCCGAAATATGCTTATGCCAAGTCTGAGATATCGCTACGCCAGCCAACAGCATCATGACAGGATACAAGGGTACTGTGTGCGGAAACGTGGCCGTCTCCGAGCCTTTTCCGCTTCTGGCTGTATATGTTTCGGTTCGGCAGATACGCTTTTCCGCGCGAACCGAACAACACAAAGCAAATTTATGTCTGCGAGAAGATAGATAGCGTCTATCGCACTTGAACGACGATGTGAATCTCATATAACCAATAAAAGTTATGAACCAGAAGCATCGCGACTGAAAACCCACTTCCCAAATTCTTTTATCAATCTGATGATGCTTCCCCACAATTGCACAAGCTGATACCCGCTCTGTCCTCGCCTCGTTTGCACCAGCAACAGGTAGATTAGTACCTTGATCAGCATCAACTCGACCACGGAAAAGCCCATCCATGCTGCATCTTTTATTCCTTTCTCAGAGCTCCGATTGAAAGGATTGGTGCGATTCCCGAACACAACGAACCCCTCAATCGCCAAAGCAAGGATTCAGTGATGCCTCCAAAGCGGGGTACGCCGACAATAAAAAGTTGCGATGAGTCTGACCATGAAGCCACGGGCAAAGCACAGCAGACTTCATTCTTGAATCCTGCTACTATGGCTTTTGGAGCACTTGCTATCGGTATCTTGGTTCCCTTGAGCCTTGGCCTCTTCAATAATGCTCAAGCAAAGACTACCATTGACCCAAAAAAGCTACCATCAACGGCTCAGATAATCAATCAAAAGAGCTTCAATGTCCTGGAGCATGTGCCACCACCAAGGGAAGCTAACGCTACGACAGTAGGTTCTTCATAAGCGCGCCAGTGGCCAACTCTAATTCGTTTGTAGAGGTTTCTGTGGCCCGGAGTCACATACGAGTCCCTTACTGAGCGACCATTCCATGTATATGATGCAGAATTTCTAGAGATTATTGGAAAAGATCCAACCTTAACTCTGCTTGCAACCTCAGATACCGACCCCATCTTCCACGAAGCTGTTGTATGGTTCGTTGGCTTTTAGCACGCGACTTGGAGACTATCACTAACATTGAATGGCTTAGGAATCCTCGCACCGAGGAAGTCTTTTTCGTCCAGAACGCCGGTGACCCTGCTGCTGGAACCGGACTTGCCAAGTCTTCCGTGATTCAGAAGATTTCCTTGGCCGACGCTGAAGCTCTGAAGAATGGCTCGCATACCCAGAGTCAAATCGATATTACCATTGTGGACTCTAATCCACAAGTCATCAACCCCAATGGTATGCATAGAAAATGCGGTAAACCATCAAGTACTGAGTAATACATAGGAGGAACAAACTACAAGGGCCAGATCATCTTCGCAGGCGAGGGCCAAGGAGAACAAATTCCCTCGGCTTTGTATCTGATGAACCCCGAAAAGCCCTACAATACTACGAGTAAGATTGGTCAAGCCGTACAAATGAGTCGTGACTGGCTAACAATAGCATTGTAGCCCTTGTGAACAACTACTTTGGCCGACAGTTCAACTCAATTAACGATGTATCTATTAATCCCCGCAACGGCGATATTTATTTTACCGACACCATGTACGGATACTGGCAGTACTTTCGTCCTGAACCGGGACTGCAGAACCAAGTCTATCGTTTTGATCCAGAGACCGGAGCGGTGACTGCCGTTGCTGATGGCTTCGCCTCCCCGAATGGTACGACATGACATGGATCTTTCTTGTGTACATGGAAGGTGTGATTGCTGATGATTTGTCATGATAGGACTTACTTTCTCACCAGATGGACTTCATGCATATGTAACAGATACTGGTATTAGTAACGGGTTATTTGGGCAGAACTACACTCGCCCCGCTTCCATGTAAGTTGCACATAGACATGTCGCAACATTGTATCTGACTCTAGCTCCAGCTACCGTTTTGACGTCCAAAAGGATGGCACATGGGAGAACCGCAAAACCTTTGCCTATACAGCAGCTCGCCTCCCCGATGGTAAGTTTGATAGTCCGCTGACTTTCAGTGGCACGAAAGTCTGCCCGCTTACCGGCTATATCTATTACATATAATCGAGTCTATGCTGATCTTTATCCACTGCTAGGCATTCATTGTGATTCCAAGGGCAACGTCTACGCGGGTTGTGGTGACGGCGTCCATGTTTGGAATCGATCTGGAAAGCTCATCGGCAAGATTTACACAGGAATTAACGCAGCCAATTTCCAGTTTGCCGGCAAGGGACGGATGGTTATCATGGGGAGGACGAAGCTATTCTATGCTACACTTGCTGCTTCTGGGGCACCATTGATGTGACAGAAGTAGATATTTGGCATATTGAAGGATGTGGGAGCGGAACGTTATATCCACCGGTGTTGGGAATCCTTATTGACGTTCGAGGAACTTTTGTCTGATGGCGTGAAAATAAACAAGTTTTCTGTGTAGCATGCACATGGGTCAGTACGTGAAATACCAGAACGGACTAGCATAGCCTCGTTGTCCAAGCTGAAGCTTGGTGATCGATCGTGATGCGCTATACCTACATGCGGTCCTCGGTAGGCTCGGTCATCAAGGTCAGTGCCGATCTCAAAGAATATCCCGTGTAGCTGATGCCGATCACGATCTGCCAGGGGCTACTTCCTTCTGCCTGCTACAACACTGGGATCCCCCCGATGACAATAGCAATGCATGCGACGTCGGAGAATAAACCTATTTGTCGCGGATGTGGATTTATGCATGATTTGCTGATCCTTCGTGTTTGGTCCAGATTGAAATAGGACGAAAGTCCCCTTGCAGAGTGGCATTCAAGGCTTATGATCAGCCCAGTAAGTGGAGCTGAAACAGGACACGACTTGCCTAATCTGTCTATATAGCTCATTTTTGACGTCAGAATAGCTTGTTAAGGTAAGGCAGACCTAACGAGAAAGCTGACATTGATGAATGCTCAGTATTGCTTAGTTGGGCCAGGAGACCAACCTCCCATGCATCTTCACCAGTTGCCCGCTTACTTCCCCGCTGACCCTCAGGCGTCCCAATGACCCACGTGCCCTTTGATAGACTGCCATTGCCGTGTCGATCAGTCTTGGCTTTATCCCGCCTGCCCGCCTCGACATATGCACCCCGTAAAAGAACCCGTAAAAAAAACTGCAACTGTGTCTTGTCTCCGCAGAAGAAGCTATGATGTCATTGGGTTTCTCGCCGTTTCTAGAAAGCATGGCTGAAACAAGCCTATCAGGAAAAGTACTGTAATTAAACGCAGAACATTGTGAAAGTTTCACCTATATTGGCCTGCCATAGTAGCACGATTCTTATATCCTAGGACTGCAGATCAACAATCTGAGTAAGGCATCCAATAAGAGTGCATAAGTTGATTGAGCGTTGCATGAGCCTTGGGCTTACGACGAGTAAGCTTGTTGGAAAAATTATGATCAGCGCCAATGCAACGTACTTGCCTAAGGTGTGCATTTGAGCTGAGCAACCAGGAACGACCCTTGGTTAATGTTCGGCCGACGGACGCTGAAAAGTCCGCGACGAGAACTTGTTTCAATTAAGAACCTCAACCGAATATAAATATCCGGTTGTATCTTCACCTCTCATCAACTTCAGTCTCATCAACACAGTCTCATCAACAGCATCTCTTCGCCATCCTCAGCACAACATCCACCATGCAGAGCAAGCTCTTCACCGCCGCCGCCCTTCTCGGCGCCATGGCATCAGTCCAGGCATCGCCCGCCGCACCCATCTCCAAGCGAGACGTTATTCCTGCACTTCCTCAAGGTGCTGATGAGGTTGAGCTCAAGTTCCAGCCTTCTCTTGACTTCGATAGCGATGGCTGCTACCAAACCTCTGCCATTGATCCCGATGGAAACCTCAACCCCGGCCATGGTGCTACTGGTACTCCCCAGGGAGACTGCCGTGACCCTCACCAGCTTGAGAACAGCAACACTTATTCTCGCAAGCGTTGCAACAACGGCATTTGTGCCATCATGTAAGTCTACCCTCCAGTTCCTTGGGCCAAGAACAGAGACTGACATTGAGATTAAAGGTATGAGACCTACTATGAGAAAGACCAGGCTGTAGGCGGCTCGTTCCTTGGTGGCCATCGCCATGACTGGGAAAACATCGTTGTCTTCGCCAGGGGTGACGACATCATTCGCGTCGCCCCCTCATGCCACGGCAAATACGATGGTGCAAGCAACGACTTCCCCCGTGACGGAACTACTCCTCTTCTCGTCTACCACAAGGACGGCGCTGGAACTCATTGCTACCGTTTCGCCAACGATGATGACATCGCCAACCCCGAGAACCCTACTAGTTCTTTCTTCAAGGCTCCTCTTGTCGGCTGGAACAACTGGCCTTCTACTGATCTCCGCGACAAGATGCTCCAGAACTGGAACGGCGGTGTTGGACCCAAGCTTGATGATGAGTTTGAGGACTCGCTCCGCTCAGCTGCTGGCGATGGTGTTGAGGGATTCGATCCTTCTAAGGATGAGTAAGGTTTATGTTGGATTACTGTTGAACATGCTGTACCACGAAGAATACGAGTCTTGAACCTGGACTTTCACTGAATAGCCTCCTTCTTTATTGCTTCAGATATCTGTAAATACATTATGCACTGAAGACACAGCATTCAACATGTCGTCTCGGCGCAATGAAACTGACCATCAGTCAATGGCATCCATGTCTCGCCAAGTGATTCTCGCGGCCCAAACTTGGGCCTTTCTAGCTCATCACCAGCTATCTGATCTCGATCACTCGCTGCAAAACTCCATCCAGCTTCTTGTACTCAGCCGTCCCCTCTGCATCCAACCTATACAAACCATCATACCTCTCATTTTCCTTAGGTACAAGTCTATCAAATGCTTCCACTCCCTTCCAGAATGCATTCACATCCGGCTGATCTATCACAAATGCCCCAACACGTGCATACCACAGTTGCCCCTCTTCATTCTGTTGTTGATTCAAAACGAGACAATGCAATGGATTCCTAATTCTAGTCCGGTCTGCGAAGATGGGAACTGCAATGGGGGCCGTGCAGTGGATGGCCTCTTAATGAAACTCCACATCCCAATAGTTCTTGCTAGAGACTGTGATCGCTTCATCGTCCAAGCCTTTCTCGGGACTCGTAGCTTCAAAATTCACGAGCTTCATGCCACCGCTATATCCCAGTTCGGTAATGGGTATAAAGGAACATTGCAGTCGATAGTTTGGTGGGGGCTTTATTTGGTTCTGTGTCGTTGCTTTGGTCGATTTCGTTCTCCTCAGCGATCAAGTCCTCCACAGACTGAAACACGGGGTAGAATGTATCAACGAGGGCTGCAATAGCAAATAATTTATCAGCGGGACTGTCGAGCGTCAGCTGGTCCAACTCGTTTCTCCGTGCTCCTGAAACGAATAGCTTCAGTTCACTCATTAGAGCTGACCCTTCTTTTGCTGTAGGATCACCATATGGAAGCCGTTCACACACGGTGTTGGAGCAACACTAGAGTGCAACTTGATCCAGACCAAGGTGCAAGACCCTCGGCGCCAGAATTCTCTCTTGGAGAACCCAGCCCCTGCGGTTCAGCGCCAAGTTGGCAATGCGTATCCACCAGTTATGATATTTGGAAACGCAATAATCGCCGGAACTGACCGCTCCATTCACCCGCGTACCATATTGGAAGCTAGGAGCTTTTGGCCCGTTTCTCGGGAAGGCAGAAGAGCCCACTATCATCTTCTATAGCTCCTTGCGCAGATATGTTTAGCCATGAGTTGCCGCAAACATCTTCCATGTGGCCAGTTTCATACTCCCACTCCGCAGCGTCATCTTGGATGATACAGAGAGAGTCGATCCTTAGGCATTCGTGCCCTAGCACCCTGACAGTGTTGCAGACGTCGATGAAAGTGCGGGAGAGAGCATCGACGAGAATTGAAGACTTGAAGGACTCAACGGTATCGAGAGTAAGACAAGTAGGCTTCTCCGTAGCCCAACGGTGGCTGAGTGTCAAGTATTCGACTCCATCGGGGATATCCTCGCCTTCCAAGAGGCGAACTTGCGGACCATCCGACTGTGGGCTGAGATGCAACAGTCATGTTGTATTCCATGGCCGATTCTTGTTGCATTTGCAGTTAACATGGTGATTTTCACAACGAGCAAACCATCTTTTGACTGTGCTCCACGCTTCTTTGGCCTGGCCAGAGCTGGCAGTCGATTAGTGTTGATGGTTTTCGCATCTACAAATCATTGTCAGTGTGAGCCAATAAACAGCATAGAAAACTGACCATCAGCTTTGATCATGTCAAGCGTCGCCCATACATGACCCAGCCGCGACCATCCGATGTGCTGCTTAATACTAAGTCTTTGCCAATCAGGAAGAAAGAAAAACTGAAGTTGTATATCTCGAGGATCAGCCCTGCACGACAGGGGATGCTGCTTTATCGCTGTGACTTGGCCTTCTTATTCCAGGTCGCATTGGGACTGATGCAAGGCTCGAGACCACATTACACAGTAGCGAAAAAACTCCGAGGCATGGAGGAGATCTGAGAGAGAGCGCATTCGGAAGGGCTCCCCGTCGTCAGAAACACGTTGTAAACCATTGTGACACCAGTCAAAGAGCGTTCCATCTTGGATGGAGAGCAACTTTGGGGGCATATCACTCATGTTGAAGGTTCTGGGATTGAATTGGTTGGTAAAGCTATCGTGATTTTGGTATTCCGTAAGATGAGAAATATTCTGTCTATAAATGAGCAACTGAGCATTGGAAGGATGGAGCACAGCCCCTCCACCAGCCTGGCTGCCTAGCAAAGCGCACAAGGCCCCCTCCGAGAATGCCACTGTATTGATTGATCAATAGGAGCCTATTGGTCTTGACTGCGAAAGCATTCTGCCCCATGAATTTAGGGTTTTCTCCCAGTCATTGCGAACTCCCATAAACGCAAACGTCTCCGGCCCCCGTGAATCTTGCGGCCTGCCTAAAAAGACGAGATCTCGACTTGCCCTAAGGATCAAGTGATCCTTGTCAATGAATTGCAAGACAAGCGTAAATCTGCCGTCGCTTGTCTGGATTTCATGGTGTTCGAGACTTTGGCTTTTAGGCGGAGTGAATGGGACAAGCTCAAAGTCGACGTCGGAATTCAGTGAGAATTGACCGTTCAGAACGTTATGTCCCTCCTGGTATTCGAACCTGATTTTCCCCAACCCATATCCGAGTGGGCTTGGATCGTAGAAACAGTCAAAGTAGTCCTGGCAGTAGAGATAGAAGTTGGTATCGATAGGACCAAGCTGGGCTATGCTACCCATCGACATGGAAATCTCAAGGGCCTCGTAGGCTGCTTGCACTTCTTGTTGCTTCTGCTTTTCCCCCTCTCTCGCCTCCTCTGTTTTCTTTCGGATGTATTCTTTTCGCTGGAAGAATTCCCTTTTGCGCTCTTCCCGTTTTTCTCTGAGACGATGATATTCCGCAGCATCGGGCCCGTCATATGCTATTGTCGGATCTTTACTTGTTTCATCGAGATCAGAAATATCTTCATCAAAGTCCCAAAGTATTACACCATTTCTGTTTCTCACAATGGCGGAGACGCGATAGTACCAAGCGGGTAATTGTGACGAAGAAGACATCGTTTTTACTGATTGAGATGATGGTGGGACAGAATTGATGGGGTGCAAGGCCATTTATGCGCTGGAGATCAGTGCATAATTAGACATGAAACACGCTAAAATTCCGAGGCCTTCAGTGCCTGTGCTGCCTGGAGGAGATGCGCCAATTGAATAACTCAAGGACTTGGTTGAACAAAGGCATAAAAAGACCATGGCTGTACTCCGTACTGTAGTGTACTTAAATGTTGCCAGCCGTTGTATAAAAAAGACAAAAATGCAAAAATCGAATCCCCGAAACCTGGATCGAACAAGTGACCTTTCGGTGGCAGTTTTCAATTACAGCCGAACGCTCTTCCAGCTGAGCTATTCGGGGATAAGGTCTGGATCGATGCTGACTGGTTCGCAAACACCAACCACAATCCTCGACGGCCAGCGAGCGACAATCTGCCATAGCTTCAGGTCCATATTCATTTGCCCTGACTGGAATTTTGGAATGCCAATTGACCAGCAGCTGGCCACTTTGTTTTCCTCCAATTATTCCTTTCCGAATATGTATACGCCCAGTGGCTTTCTCGTTTAGCTGCACGAAGGTAAGCTTCTCTCGGATAAGGTTCTTCAGTCCAATGGCACTGCAACGTTCTTACCGTATTTCGAATCTCCGTTGCAATTCCGACGCATACTCCGATTTTCAGGCCAGATAACGCCTCCCCCCAAAACATCTGAGTCACGCTCTCAACGATGTCAGGATGATGATGCCAAAACTAGTAACTCGGTGAGAACCGCCGATCACGGTGCCGATAACTCCGACCGGCACCCCGCAACTTCTTCAACTTGGCACGCGATCGAGAAAAAAATGTTTATATTCTCTCAACTTCATCTTATCCATCATGGCGACACAACGGAATTCTGTCGCACAGAAGGCCGGTTGGCTATACCATGAGTCTGGGCTCTCAGCGGTGTATCACGCCGGTAGAGATGCTTGGCTTCTTATTCTTTCTCGAACATGTCGTATGTTCGCCTTCAAGGCTGTTACCCTCACGATAGCCCAGTTCTTCTCTGAGTTGGGGTTTTCCGATTTTCGCATTGGACTGTTTATGAGTTTCACGCTGCTGGGCGATGTTGTCCTTGGCTTGGTTGTTACTCTCATGGCCGATGGTCTCGGCCGAAGAAGAGTCTTAATCGCAGGAGGCGTTTTAATGGCCGTCTCTGGTGTGATTTTCTCAATCTTTGAGAATTTCTGGATTCTTCTGTTCGCTGCTGTTGTTGGTGTTATCAGTGCAAGTGGAAGTGACTTTGGTCCGTTCCGAGCTATCGAGGAGTCCATGCTGTCTCACATCACGACCCCAAAAACACGCGCAGATATCTTAGCCTGGTACATTACCAGCTCTAGTCTCGGCGCTGCTGCAGGTGCAGCTCTGGCAGGCCGATTCGTCGAAAACATGACTAAGCGAGAGGGATGGGATATCGTGAAGACATACCATGCTACGTTCTGGGTGTACATCTTGATGGGTGCATTGAACGTCTTGTTCGCGTTCATCATGAGTAGCAAGACCGAGGCGCATCATGATGATTCCTCAGAAGCTACAGATGAACTAGCTGAAGGCCTTCTTCGCGAGTCAATAGAAGAGGAAGAGGATGCTCGAAGGAGACGGTCTATTGCTTCGAACCCTCCAGAGCCGTCCAGTCGCTTTTCGAGCGTTTCATCAGGTACTAGGTCTGTTATGTACAGACTATGGTTCCTTCTTACTATCGACTCGTTGGCCGATGGTATGGTTTCAGAATCTTTGACGACCTACTTCCTTGATCACAAATTTTCACCATCCAAAACTACTCTTGGAAACATCTTTTCAGCAGCCCAAGTCCTGGCAACCATCTCCACCGTTTTCGCAGGACCTCTTTCTCGCCACCTTGGACTAATCAACACCATGGTATTTACTCATCTGCCTTCTTCAATTTCGGTTCTGTTCTTCCCTTTGCCAAGTGGAATCGTCATTACGGTCATACTCCTCTTCATCCGAATGGGTCTCAACAACATGGACCAAGCCCCCAGAGCAGCCTTCATTGCAGCTGTCGTCAAGCCTGAAGAGCGCACTGCTGTCATGGGAATCACATCGACCCTTCGAACATTGGCTATGGCTACTGGTCCTTCACTGACTGGTGGCCTTGCCGAGTCTGGGAAATTCTGGATTGCCTTCATGGTGGGTGGTATCTTGCGAATCACGTATGACTTGGGTCTCTGGTTCATGTTTGTGAATATGAGGCTGCATGCACATGAGACTCACCACGATGAGGCAGCCTCAAGGGGGCAGTCAATTGACGAAGAGGATATAGAGATGTTGCGAGAGTCGATTGAGAGCCGAAGATCTGAAGAGCATCGATCGTGATGAGCCAATAAGGAACGGCATGAAAATACTATTGGGAATGGCTAAGTAGGTAGAATGAAGTAGGAGTTATATACTGATATATTTGAAGGATTGCAGAGTTTCCGTGTCATGAAAAAGCATCAAGGTTTATGGAGATCTCGAATACTGATTGCCGTTAGCGATGCAAGTTACATAGCATATGATAGCATTTATAAAGCAACAAAGAACGATTTAGTTTTCAGGTATGGAACTTAAAATCATCTATTCGGGTATGTATAAAATATCATTGGTATCCATATCATCGTGAATCGTTTAAGTAACGCCCCCAAAGATCAAAGACTCAGCCACGCAATCACCGCCAACGACCCTCCCACCGCTGCCACAATAAGTTCAGAACCTGATGAAACGCTTCCTGCTTTGCTCTCACTGTCACTTTCACTGCCACTCTCTGACATATAAGTCATCTGATCTGGCGTAGCGGGATACCAGTCCTCGTTGTAGGTCGAGTTCAGCATCACTCGACCAACCTCGGCACCGGATTCTAAACGAATGTAGGTCTCCACCTCGTGTTTCTCGAGCAATTCTTCTGTGACAATGATCTCTCGTGCACCGCGGATCCAATCGCCATAGCCACCGTAGCCTGAGTGCTGTCCGTAGCAAAGATGCATTCCGTTTCCATCAACCGGCACTCCTTCTAGTTTCCCTTCCCAGCGGTAGCACCACGTGTTTCCGTGGTCGTGGCCGGAGAACAAGCCTATAACTCCAGGTACGCTGACTAAAACTTCCATGAAGGGAATGTCCTGGCCGCCGTAATCACAAGTCTCTTCAGGATCATTGTTGCTGCACCAGCCTGCACCTTGCTGAAACACTGGAGGATCGTCGTTGATACCTGGCTGGTAGTTTTTTCGAATTCCAATTTCCGTCTGGAGTGCTAGAGTAGCGTTGATGGGGACGTGGACGAATGCGAGTGATGGGAGAGTCTTGTTGTACTTGTCGTTCAATTCGATGCTCGTCTCATTGAACCAATCCACAACGCTTTGATCAACCCAGTTCGGCTGATAACTACCTTGATAGTAATTACCACCGCGGCTGTCAAAGAACCACAGAATGAGACTAGGAGTGCAATCGCTAGTGTCGGTGCAGTTAGATGGGTAGACCGGAAGATAATAGTTTGTCGTGCCAGATAAAGGCTTGTTAAGCATCTTTTGAGTGCGCGCTCCAGGAAACATCTGCTCGCGTTCCAGGATATCATCACCAGCAATATTGTAATTATGGTCATGGTTGCCGTACGTGGATGCCCACGTGAGACTGCGGTTGACGATAGGCTCAACAATCATGTCGACATAATGTGTGCTGTTGTGTTTAAACGTTGAATCGCCGTTGATGAGATCGCCATTGAGAACTACAAGATCTGGCCTATCGTAGTCAAGGACTTTATTGATCACTTCGAGTGAATTGCGGTCTTGTTCAGGGCCTGTTGTTGATTCATCTGCAGCCACCAAAGTTAGTTGAGTATTCTTAATTAGGTCCGACTATGCCACGCACATTGTCCAAAATGCATATCTGAAAAAATGGCGATCTGGAAAGTGCCATTCTTTTTGAACCGCAATGGCTCAAGGTTTGTGTTGTTGACATCAGTAGCATAGCCAAAGACGGCAAGGAAAGCTATCGCGATAGTGTGCCGTATCATCATGCCCTATAATAAAGACCTAGGCGATAATGTATTCCGAAGTAAAGTCACAACAGTCGTGCTAATCAATTGATCGACATACTGGCGGTCGGGCATTTTAAACAATTTGCGAAAATGAAGCATCGTCAGATCGATGCGTCATCTCTTAGATCGCTTAGAAGCAATTACTCCTACGATACCCAGATGAGTTAGCCCTGGAGAATGCACGGAATTTTAAAGAGGGGACGCATGCGAAGTCGTATCAGGCTTCGTGGTCAGGCGCGTAGGCCAATGCGAAGGCAAGGGAGACAGCAAGGCCCTGTGAGGCTAGCTGCACTCTCTAGAATCTACACCAATGGATCTAGCTTGTTTGTTGGGTTAAGAAGCAAGATACGGAAGCAACGGGAAGTTTAGAAGGCATTCTGGGGCCTGTAGGTTCTGGAGCTAATGCCTTGCATTGGGCATCGATGATGCCTTGTTCTGGGGTTCTCCGCGGTTTAATGATACAGAAACGGTTGGGTCAAACCATTTTGAAACCAATTGAACCTGTTTATCAGATTCAGATTCCTCTAAGTTCATCTCCCGAACTCAATCATGCTGTAGAGGATGTGCCGATCGATTTCGGCTCCGAGCCGAGAAGTGGGAGACTTTTTGGCCCGGCCACATTCGTCATCCCGCCAGGCTAAGAAACTTTAGCAAGGGAAGGATGCCAATAGCCTTGAATTCGGGGGTTTCTGATCAATAACTAGTCAGTTATAGCGCACTGACGCGTAACCTACAGCGTCAATATTAGCCAAGCTTTGCTCTAATCCGTATGCGATATCAGGAACTTCAGCTTGGCTAGTGATTGGAGACCCAATGGAGCAATTGAGCACGCGCCCACGTTCCGAAGTGGGAGAGTCGGAATCACGCGAGATGAGAGTGGGATAAATATAACCACGTCTGCAGCGCTACTACTTCTCCTTGGTTGCGCTGCCACTGACTCGGAGATCACCATAGAAGACTCCCGCCGTGACAATTACGTTGCCATGCCCATTTTTTTATTATTATCCCAGAAAGTCGCCCTTCTTCAGCAGTTGCTAGGGTGCTTGGCTACCAACGTTCACTGACTTCGGAGTAAAAAATTGACCATGTCTACAATTCCATAAATGCCACCTATAATGACTGATCCAATCAATCACTACTCGTGCGCAGTTGATGGCCGAAAGATCGACAGTCCAGGAATTTCGTTTCCTATGGTCGTTTGGACAACCTAGACCTAGCAGACAATGCCTAAGATTGCGTTGAGAACTTTAAATGCAGGCCCTGAGTGTAAAGCTGTTTAGAGTAGAATGAGCCACATGGAAGTCGCCCTGGGCTCAGGTCTCCATCAAGCGTCGAGTAACAATCTGTAGATCATTCCGCTTCAAGCCCGGTACCGCAACCATATTTATTGCACGATACCTATTTTATGATAAATCGCAAACGCTAATCATTAATGCGCGGGCTATCCCGTTCATCGGGAAGTGGCTGGCGTAATGGGCGCAAGACAGATCTCTGGAAACCGCAAAAGGTCGTGCAGCTGAGACATTACAATCTTGCATTCCCTGGTGTGACCATTTGTATTGGGTAGAATAAAATGAAGATTGGAATGATATCACAAAACATGATCATGTGCCGCTTTGGAGAAGTTCAAGCCGGTTCACCATCTATGTCTGAGAGGAGATATCCGTAGGCTAAACAAATGGCAAAGAACACGATCTTTCCTCCCTGCGAGATAACCGTATCTCTAGGGCTTCCACAAGAACCAATTGGATCTCGATATAACTCGATCAGCGCCAAATGATACGGAGCAAAGAAGCCAGAGAAGTGACCAAGAGAATATCCGGTACACTTTTAACAGTGTCTTAAATTATCATTCTCGCAGTTCTAGGCGAGTGGCATCGTTTCAAGAATCCAGCTGACATTCACTGATGGGAATTAGAGATGAGTCTGACAAAGAGTGAATCGCTCAAGGAACCTTAACTACGCTGACAGCGCTGGCCAGTGAATCAGGCGTACGGAGAGGAGACGGAGTTGGTATGGTGATAGATGCACTGACATAAGCGAACCCTAGCTGTTCCCGAATAATCAGGTATTCTCTTCGAGTCAACAAAATTTTGTTTCAGCCATAACTCCAAGAACAGAAAATATCTATGCTAGAAGCGATCACACTTGGCTCTGGTCACGACATCCTCCAAGAGCACCCAGCTCAGTCACATTCAGAAAGAATGGTTAAGTAATAAAACATGTTTCATCAAGTCCATCGAGCTAAAAATGTTCCAGCGCAAGAAAGTCTTGCTATCCAAGAGGCATTCAAAGCTGGCAAAGAATACGTCGTCAGATGGGAAGATCATGAGGAGAAAAACATTGAACAATCAATGAATGAACTTGGTTCCTATCTGAGCAATCGTGATCATTCCTTATCATATGAGGGAACTGATAAGAAAGTGGCCTGGCGAAAGTCATGTTGGTTTGCCAGTCGCGGTATCGGCGAACACTTTCTAGACTCCGAGAATGACATCGCCAAATTTGATGGAGGTCTCAAGGACGGCCTCGCAGGTCTCCAGGTGTTGCGTGACACGAAAATTCGAGGGTCGATGCACTTCCTCAAAACTGCTTTGGACAATGCTTTGGTTACCACCAGCATGGCAGTTGGCATTGATGCAGACCTGGTACAGCGATGTACTGTTCGGTATCGTGCTATCAAATACACACCCTATGCTGGAGCACCTGGCGGTATTGGACTTCACCCGGATTGGAACCTCCTTTCTGCCCTAATCACAAACGGGCCAGGGCTTCGTGTCTACAATCTTGACGGCACAATTCGTTTTTCTGGATACAAGGGCACCAATTATTATGGGTGGCTCTACACTCTATCGTTGGGTCAATGAGTTCATTCTGACCTTTCACGACATTGATGTCAGTAGAGGCGAAAAGGTGTCCATCGTGGCATTTTTCAATTTCCCTGATATGGAGGTGATACCGAGACCTTTGAAAACTGGTGGAGATGGAGTTTTTCACGATATGCAGCGGATCAAAGAAGATAACAAATTACCGAACGGAGAGTTATCAGCATTTTGGGATGCGATTATCAAGAAGCACCAACATTGTCTTCCTCCTAATCTTACTAGCGAAGACCTTCCGTTCAGAGCTTGATCTAGTGAAACTATTTTTCTTTTGCGCGAATTAGCTTAAACATATCTTGCTCTACTTCACTTCTTTCCATGGTCTAGCCATGATTCACGGCTTAGCCAAGAGTTATGTAGTTGCGATTCATTGACACTTGTTGATACTGATTCAAGCTCCATCATATCATCCTCATCGTATCGAGATGCGCTGACAAACTGACAGACGTATTATAACCAATCAGAGCAAAATTGTCACGCCAGCCAGCCAGAAGTAGTAACTTTTTCGCTCATCACGTCATCGCGTAAGCCTGCTTCTTCAACTCAGTACACTCCTGTCATTTAAAAGGCGCGATTTTGCGCTCAAACCTGACATAACAACATTGGAAATTAGCTGTCATCATGTCGCAACCAACCAAGATAAAAGCTGTCTTCTTTGACTTTATGGGTACTTGCCTTGACTGGCATAGTAGTGTCGTCCAAGCCTTGCCATCCGCTATTCCCGAAGCCGAGGCCTCCAAACTCGCTCTCGAATGGCGAAGGCAGTACTTCATCGCCAACAGTGAGCGACTTGCTCAGAAGCTTGAGCCCGAAGACATCGACGACACACTCATTCGCGTGCTGGACAATATTCTTCATGAATCACCAGAGTATAAACTGCATTTTGATGCCCAAGTCAAGAAGCAATTGATCGCCGCCTGGCACGCTCAGCCAGCTTGGCCAGAAGTCAAGAAAGCAATCCAGTCTATCCGAGATGATCTCGGACTCGAGATTTTCGTGCACGCCAACGGCACAACGCGTCTTCAACTTGATCTCACTAATTTCAACGGACTTCAATTCAACATGCTCTTTTCCAGTCAGCTACTAGGAGTGTATAAGCCCGACCCTGAGGCGTACAACAAAGCTTTGCGACTTGTCAAGCTGAAGCCTGAAGAAGTTGTTTTAGTTGCAGCGCACGCGTATGATCTGAGAGGCGCTCAGAATGTCGGTATGAAGACGATCTACATCCATCGTTGGACGGATGATGTTGATGAGGATATGGATAAAGTGAGGGAGGAGTTTGGTGCATTTCTGGAGGGGATGGAGAAGTTGCCAGCTACGATTGCAAAGCTGCAGGGTTAAACCTCAAGGGATATATATCGATACTTCCCTATCACATCTTTTTATTAAACATCGTGTCTGTTTACAAGATCTCAGCTCATTTAATTACATAAGTGTCATTACGCAATTGTAATGGTTTGCCTCGTCCACCCATCCAATATCCCATCGTAGCGAAGTCCTAGAAAAAGACCAACCCGCGTCAGTCTTGCATCGTGTTCAGAATCAGAGCCATGATCAAAAAGAACAAGTCCGATGCAACGCATCTTATCCGCAGCTTCGGATCCCAAGCTACCAGCACACCATGGCGCAACAAACATAAGCATGTATCTACTATCATTTACGACTCCCCTATTCCTAAATCTCGTTTCATACTCAATGCAGTCAAAAGAGTATTCGCATGCAAGTTGATGTGGTACTTCTTTTCCAATCTCTGCCAGAATCATTGCATTGAGGGTAATTGTATCTCCCGTTCCCCACGACTCCACGTACGACAGGCGATGGTTCTCATTGTTTATAATATCAGGGCGGACCCCACGCAGGAGACAAAAGGTAACACAATTACCCAAAGTACCCGCAGAGGCCCAGCTCCAGGACGGTACGCGTGAGTAGTAGTAGTCGTAGCTGTTTGAATCCATGGGTTTCTCAACGAACCAAAGCAGGCCGTTGGTTATATCGTTCGTCCATAGCCCTGCCACGTATGCTGAGAGGTGCGATTTTCCCATGAATTGCTTTGCCATTTCTATTATGGCTGCCAAGCGGTCGCTTTCCCGGACAAACCTGGCGTTGGAATACAACTCAATGAGCGAGTACCAAGTCAAGTAGCCCCTGGAGATACCGTTGGGTGAAGCAGGCGCTCCGCTTGGAGGCGGTAAGTGATTCACCCAAGTAGGATCCCCAATTATGGTGCTACCTTTTGATCTAAGACATGTCCTGCAGGTCCAGTAAACTTGGTCTTCACCCCAAATGAGTAACCTTCGAGGCAAGATAATCTCTTGGATCAGCCAGCCCTTTTTCAACATCGAGTCCTCAAATGTCTCTATTGCTGATTTAAGAGGCTTCCTCAGATGCAATCTGCAGACAGATACTTCACTAGGTCCATTGATAGCCGCGACATTTCGCGTTGTGAACCGGAAAGTTCCAAGATCCTGGAGCGGCGGAGTTCTCCCTCGAAGGAGACCTTCAATGTCCGATTTGCTGGAAGCAGCAGCCAGGACAAATGTTGCATTTTGATAGTAGCTTGGCAGTCTGCTTATTTCGCATTGCCCATCCTCTACATCATCCGACATGATGCAGAGGGCGTCAACCCAGATGTAGCGTAACCCACATGAACGCACGATTGACAACGCGTCCGCAATGGTGGCTGATAATCGGTTCAAGGGGATTATTTCGCAACACTTAGATAGGTTGGATCTCGTTAGAATGAGATTTGGTGCTTCCCCCCAGCTGTATGACAGACACGCGTATTCAATATCGTCCCTCCCGTCGGTTGACATCAACCGTAAGTTGTTGCTGGTGGCCTCCGTACCAATATCTAACAATCTAGTGGGAGTGACCGTGCCTGCGATGTCTCTACAAACGCTGTGCGTCAATTTGCAGTCTCTAAGCCAGTTTTCTGTCATCGTAAGTGTTCTTTGCGACGCAGATTGCGGTTCGATGAATCTGCCCGTTAACAACTGAACATCCTCTGCGATGGCCTCGCAGTCTCCTATTACGCCAATGGTATCAGTGAACCACAGTATCCAAGCAGGGAAGCAATTAGGAAATCACTTACGTCCATCAAAGCAGACTTCCCATGTCAGAGTTGCGCCGTTGCCCAGGGATAACGAGAGACTGTCTTTGGCTGATTTCTCCCATGGCCGTTCCGAAGCCAGCTCAATAGTCACTAGAAGTCGACCCGCCAGGCCGTCAATAGCGCCGTGGTTATGTTGAACGATCTGCTCCTCAAAGAAGTTGCACAAATAGCACGTGGCGGCCGAAGCTCTCAGCCCTTGAAGTGAAGGCCAATGAGAATGAGGGACGCCTTTTCTCGAGTTTAACCACCGCCCGACATTGCAGTATTGGCATGTCCAAGGCCCATCTAATCTTTCCACAATGACATTTGCTGCCGTGGAACGAGCTGTAGCTGGATGGGGTGGATGATCGGCGGGAGTCCCTGTCACCAGCTCCTGGAGGCCTCTCAAAGCAGCGGATGCAATATCTTCGCTTCTTATGAGGGCACCGTGACGCACAAGAGCCTCGATCATGTGGCTATTTCCTCCCTTGATAGCGATGGACAAGGCAGTGTCACCGTCTTCATTGATGCCATCGGGGCTGTACCCTTCTTCCAGCAGTAGATCGATGGCACCTATTGATTCCCATTGTGCCGCGTAGTGGAAAGAAGTACTTTGCTGGTGATCTTGGGCCAGAGCATCCACGCCTGCCGATAACAATATCTCAAATACCAGGCTGCTCTCGTGTATCAGGGAAAGATGGAGAGCTGTCTCGCCGCGATGATTTCTGCTGTCTCTGTCCGCCCCATTCTGGAGTAGCTGTCGGGTTCCTTCATCAAACCCATGCATTGCAGTGATATGCAGTGGTGTATTGCCAAGGTTGTTCTGGGCATTGAGAGGCGCATTTGCTCGCAAGAGCAGTTTCATAACACTTCCGAGATGTAGCCTAGCTGCATAATGTAAGACAGTGTCGCCAAACTCGTCTATCGAAGATAGGTCTGCTTGATGCGCGATCAGATTCTCAACCCCTGAAACCCCCAGTTCAACGAAATCAGCAAGCGTTCCAAATCCTTCAATTACATTGCACTTCTTATCAGATAATTCCACTCTGAATTCAGGGTCGGAAATTGCGTTGCCACCTTTGGCTGTCTCGTCCTCATTCGTGTTTTGAGAGAGTGTCTGGCGGCTTTTCTCCAGGGCTTCAACCATTTCCTTGACCCTTTCATCATTCGGTACTTTTTGACAATGCTCTGGCCAGTGGGTAGTAACATAATCACGGAATCCTGTCGTCAGAGCAACCTTTCCTTTCTGGATAACCTTTTCGTTCTCATATCCCGGCCTCCTGTAGTCAGATGACAGCATGAAGTAGAGGCTTGTCAAGGCAGCTTCTTTGTGGACCTTTTCAAGTGTGAACTCCGCAGATTGACGAGATTCGAGATAGTGTCGCACGGACAGATGCGCGAGTTGCATAATGCCGGAACTATCTCTGACGAGGAGATTGCTGCAAAACTCTAGAAGGTCCCCTTCATGAACACCGCGGGTAGGAGACCCGTCAGAGTGGTTCACTGATATTGCATAAGCGAGTTCTCGAAGGGTTAGTGGTTGGAAGGCTGATAGAACCCAACGAAGAGCCGAAACTACTGCTGCAAGCCGGCTAGACTCCTTGCCAGATTTTGTGGCTCTTTCGTACTCGTCATCATACGTTGCATAGAGAAGTTCCTCACCCAGAGCTTCGAAATTCTCTAGAGCTTCGAGCCTCTCGGCAATATCAGATTCAACTCGAATTCTTTGCGATTTGATCTGGTGCAAGAAATGGTCAACTTGTATTTTGACCCAGAGGAACCTGTTCGCAAAAAGAAGAATTAATACGGGGGATCAACGCAGGCTACGTATTCTTATCATACTTACATGCCGTCAGCTCGACTAAGAAGAATTTCCCGAAGCTTTTTAACCTGGATGTCTGTAATCCCGCAACCGTCTCGTCGACGTGGGATTTCGATGTCCAAGTAGCGTTTAATATCGCCGCTGTTCTGGGAAAGAATCGTGATGTCATTGGCAAAGTCGAAGACAGACCTAACATCGACTTCAAGCCGGCTTGAAAAGAAGAATCGCACGTTTTCATAGTCTGAAAGTTGGTGCAGAAAAGACAGGAGAGAATCGTAGTCCTCGCACTCATCGAGGGCGTCGACTGCCACAGTGAAATGGGTGTCAGGCTGCTTCATTACCACTTCATGGAGGAATAGCAAGCAGTCTTTGGATGCGAGTGCGAATCCTCCAAGAATTCGTCGGCTGGCACGTTGATACCGTTTCTGAACACCATCATAAACAGTGCTACCATCGGTCGACACGATACTTTGACCTAGCAGGCTGCGGATTATATTGTCGACATTAGTCCTTTTTTGACTCACCTCGTCGACCTTCTTAGAGCAGTAGAACATGGCGGTGATACCATCCGGGTTTTGCATCAATTCTTCAATGAGGATTGATGTCAATGAGCTCTTCCCCGTCCCCATTCTTCCTCTGAGCCATAAAGTGCGAGATCCTTGGTCCCAGTTCATCCAAGCTGTGACCTGTCTGTCATCGAAAAACCATTTTCCGGACTTGAAATGGCCCTCTCCAAGTTTATCGCGTACGTCAGCATGATCCTTTTCGACGGGGATGTCCGAGACCCAGTTGACGATCTTGCTAGCTTCATTGGTGTTGGCTATGGCTGTTTCAGTCAATGCTTCGATCCGCTCCTCCTGACGCTTGAGAATTTCTGTTAAGGAAGAGAACCCATTAGCCTGGTTCAGCATATTCCTGAAGTTCAGCGTTCTCCGAACGCCATCGTCCAACTTGGCAACGGTGCCGGGCATGTCAGCCCAGACGGTCGATCCCGCGACGTTCTTCCCAAGGCGCTTTAGTGTCGATCTCCCAAAGTACTGAATCGCCCTTGCTTGATACTCAAGGACCTGCTTGTATAAATCTATCACCGCGTTTGTATAATCCTTTCGTGTTGCCTCTCCCTCGGATAAGAAGACGCGTTCGGCCAGCTGGTAGCTCAGAACTAGTTTTGCTGTCGCCTCCAGTCCGTCTATAGCGCCTTTGTGCTCCTTAAACTCATTCATCATCATAGGTAGGAGGGCAGTGGCGACGGACCACGGTATGGACACGTAGGGCGGCGCGTGGGTCATGCCCAGCGAGATGAGGCTGGACCACTGGTTGGCAAGTTCCACAATGCTCTCGATCTTGTCGCGAACCAGCTGCGACTTTCCGAGCCATTGGAGCCTCCATTGTTTGTTCTCGAATTTCTTCTTTTGCGCAGCCGCCACGTCGGCCAGGCAGTCTCTCATGTTGGCTTGCTGGGAGATTCTTGTGTCATCTTTGAGAACAGTCTCAACGTGGTCCATGATCACTGGGTTTTCCTCATAGACCAAGTCATATGCTTTTTTCCACAGCTTTGCACTCTCATCTTCTACGGATGGTGCGGAACCAACATCTGAAGCAGGCGGTGCCTGGGCATTTTCGAGCAGTGTTGTTTCTTGAGGCTTCGGGTCTATTTGCTGGCGGATTGGCTCGGTAGCGGCATCGCTCTGGGTATCTGAGACGATAACGAGCGGAATTGTACTCGAATTGTGTTCCTGGGATTGTGGTTCTATCGTTGGTCCATATGTTACTATGAGGTTGGACGCTGCAGCACATTCTCCATTGTCTTGAGCTTGAGCCGGTTGGTTGTTGTCATCTTCAAACTCGTCTTCGAGAGGAAAGCGCTGACGGCTGCGACTGCGACTGCGACTCCGAAGTCGATGCCAAGCGTGCTTCACCGTTCTCATGATGACAACCGCTTGATGAGCGAGAATCTGAGCGCTGGAATAAAAGGTCAGATATGTTGTGCTGTGTTACCCCGCCTAAATCTGCAAGTAATGGATCATTTGTCAGGTAAGCTGAACCTGTATCTGCATGTTGGCTGCTGGCCTCATATGGGTACTAGAGGCTCAACCAATGACTGAGCACAATGGAATGCCCAGATGTGATAAACCCAGCATTCCACAGCACCATGCTTTTCAGCTCCTCCGCCTGCCCACACGGGCTGTTTCAGACACTGATAGAATCCCATTACAGGGTATATGGCACATCTGGAGTATCTGTAGGTACTCAGGCCTTGTATTGGTAAGCTTTAACTGAATTGCGACGCATACCTCCTCCAAGGCAACCTTTCAGTAAGAGCAGAAGTTGGGATCTGGACGTTGCAGTATCGCAAGTACTTATGTCTTGGCCTTATAACAGCTCAAGTATATGTATCTTTGATAGTGATATTGGACCAAACTAAACCTAATTGGGAACAGTAGATTTATCGCAAGCGACTTTCTTCATCTACCTCGACGAAGAATCTTTAGACCCTCTCAAGTGCATATGAATCGCTTAGCTTTCGTCCAGAACACGGACCGCCTCTCATTATTTTCAGCCGTCCAAAGCATGATGTTTTCGCTTGTGACAATGAGACAAAACGATGGGCATGGTCATTCACAGCCCTGTAAGACGGCACGATGCAGCTCGCGCAATGAACCCAACACGGTTTAGCGGCTTATTAGAGGCGCTGTCAGTCACAACCTCCATCTCGATCAATGGCCCTAATTGAGATGCGAGGCATTGAATATGTTACAGCAGGCCAGTATAAAACAAATCTGTGCCCGAGATGAACATTTTCAATCATTCCAACTGCTCAGTTTACAACATCTAGGACGACTACAAAACATCGAATTCTTCCTGTTCGTCAAACCATAAGCTCAGAAGCCATGTATCCTTATCAGTTTGGCCCTCAGCAACAACCACTACCGGTTGAATTACCAGCTGAGCCAGTCTATCATGACGATTTTACCCAACAACAAAACTACCAAATCTATCAGCAGCCAATCCAGTCTCCTCCGCCTCCTCCCATGACACGAGCAGCTTTGTCCCCATCACGTCCCATTCTCCTCCCCTCAACCTTCATCACAGGATCTCTCGAATTCACACCACCATTCCACCGTGCTTATCCCCCCATTCTTGGCTCCTATGGCATTTCTTCCTCAGACTTCATGGCCATAATTGACGCTCTTAACATGGCTCTCGCTGAAGCGGCACCCTTCAAAGCCCTTGACGTCGCCAGCGAGGGTATAGGCCTCGTCCCCAACGAAATCGCACAGGGCGTTTCTTTAGGTCTTGGAATAGCTGCAGGGACCGGTTCTGCTGCTACCGCTTATATACGATCTAAAAGGCTTCTTGATAGGGTGAATCGAGAGATCTTTTCTCCAAAGGGTTTGGAGTTCAAGATTGTGAAGGATGAAGAGGTTATGCGACGTCTCAACACCACGGCCAAAAGTCTCGATCCACTTCTACGATTGCAGGAGATTGGTCCGTATGTCGAGGTCTTGTCTTTTGATGTCGAGCCGCCAGTTAAGCACGAAAATGTGATCGATCGCATCAGCGCAAAGCAAGCTGCTATGAAGCAGGCGAGCAAAGAGAAGAAGAAGCAGAAGAAACAAGACAGGAGGCTTGAGAAGCGCGAAAAGGCAGCTGAAAAGTACGATCGGCCTATCGAATCAATTGACGAGCATTACACATCCGATACAGAAAGTCGGATCGAAATTGAGGCTAAGATCGCAGGGTTGGAGGGTAGGATCGCGGACATCAATGCCAAGGCTGATGTCAAACTTGCCGAGTCAAAGGAGAAGAAAGCTGATATGATTGAAAAACGCCGGATGAAGGATTTTGCAGAGGTCGAGAAAGATCGAGTCAGACTCGCGGAGAAGCTTGACAAGGCTAGAGCTAGGGTGTACAAGAAAGCAGGGAAGAAGGAAGAAGAAGATAAGAAGAAAGTGGCCAAACTGGAATGGATCATGATTCGAACCATCTAAGAAGATTTCCATTATTTATACAGCAACTATAGACGTACATATCATTTAACTAGAATTATACTCGATTTCTTCCACTCTCGCCTTCTCCCAATCTCGAACCCATGAGTATCCGCAATGACCACGTTCATAATCTCCTCCGCCCGTTTCTCCTCTACACTTCCCCCTTCGAAGTTCATGCTGGCAATTTGCAGTGGGAATATGAAAAGAAGAGGTTCTGTGCTGTGAGATTGTCCAATACATGACGTGGCCAGTTCACATATCTCACTGGCAATGGCAGTCTTGACAGCATGTCGGTTTTCCAGAACTGCTGGTATTTCAGCAACTAAAGGAATCTTTAGAAGTGCACAAAGACCAGACATGCAGAGAATGATGGCTCTCTGTAGTGCAAGAAGAGTCTTGTCTCTGACAGAGTGAAATACTGGAGTTGAGGCTGTCGGTGAGGGATAGCTGGCTAGAGGTCGAGGGTATTGGTTGAACTGCTCCCAGTCTTCAAGATCCGCCAACGTGGTTTCGACACGCTGACGCAGATCGCCAAAGAATACACTGTCAACTTCATCTCTTTCCACGCGATCCATATCATGCAGATGACCAGGTACGCGGGCAAATATGCCGTGCAAAACATCACTGGCTGTCTTCGGTACACTTGACGGCCAGGGGATAGCTCGCCACTCTGGCAGAGAAAGAAAGCAATGCTTACGCTTTACCAGCGCACATAGGATCTTTAATAGTCAGTGATGGCTCATCCGAAGGGGTGTTTGGTCATACTATCTCGAATCGACACTGTCGGAGGAGTTCTCTGTCCAGGGGTGTTTGGTGTCTCCACGGCCCTCGCAGTTTAACCTATACGGAAATGTTTCAGTGACAACTCTTTTACTTGGACATTCAGGGCATTTACCAACTGTGTGATACCCTCGTAGTGTCTAAGCCACCCAGTGCTATCAGTAAAGGCGATATTCTCAAACATGGACAAACAGACGACACTCGCAAGCGTATCCCATTCCATGACAGTAGTCGAACTCCCCAGATCAATCTGTACGCGTTTCAAAGCCTTTACGTACTCCCTCCTTCCTAAGTCAAAGATCCGTTTGTCACAATTCGTCTTGCCAAAGTAGACAGCTGCAAGTGCCCGTACGGCAAGACTCCGCGTTGAATCGGACGCCATGAGAGATTCTAGGTTGGTCATGAGGGGTGTAACTTCATCAATCTTTGATAGAAGGTGGGCGTGTATCACAATGTCTTGATCAATTAACAAGAGTGGCGGATGGAAACTCTGTTGCTCAAGTTCTTTCGAGGACGTATTGACAAGCTGAAGTTGAAGCTGCTTATCGTTCACCGGTGATTTATCTTTTGAGAACCGTAGCGACTCATCGACGAACTCTCCATAGGTTACATAACCCTCACACGCCAACCCAGCCCTTTCGCATCGGTGACAATGCGGCTTTCCATGATCTGCAGTCAGGGTTAGTCAGGGGTCTTCTCGAAGTGGCAGCTGACAGATAGGTACCGCATTTTACGCGTCTTCGCTTGCAGGTTCTGCACGCTTTGCTACGTCCTCCACGATTGACCATGGCGATTCCTTCGGGTGTACTGAAGCTGGTAGTCCATCGCTGACTATGAGCGCTAGATGAGGGGAAGATGTTATTGTCAGATGCCAAGATTGCGCCACACTGGACTCGTAATCACTGGGCGATGCGATGATGGCCAACTCATTGCCAGACATCTTGACTGTTCAAGATTGGCCAAAATGAAAGATGTTAGGCTGACTGGCTATCATTTTTAACCGCAGCGACAAGGCGTTCTGGAATGCCTTGACAACTTGACTTCTGGCGTTTCTCAATTGACATCCGAATCGGGAATGCCATTCGAACCAGCTCCTTGGAATACCCAATATTGTAAGAAGGATCCTATAAGAGCGAGCGGTGGGGATTTCTTGATCATCCTTCAGGAATAGGAGGAGTGGCTTGAGCGAACTCATCCCGGCTGCAAGTCGCAAAATGTCAGCCACTTGGAAATGAGACGAACAAGTTCTGGTAAACAGACTTGAGAGTTAACTTGTGTGAAGGCGCCTCATATATTGTATACGAAAAACCCAGCCTCTTCTTCTGAATACGATGCGACAATCTACCGGATCTTGAGCATCTTAGCTCATCTCATCATCTCTTGTCCTCAGCCCTACCCTATTCCTTGGTTCCCTCCCTCCAAACCACGATTAACCTCGCACTCGCTCCGACACCGCCCCCGGTTTGTGCCCCGCCGCCCTGTTTTATCCCCTGTAACAAGTTACGCAATCACCAATGAACAAATCCCATAAGGGGCTGCTAAGTTTTTAGGCTCCATGCGCCAATCCTTCCAGGCCATCACCGCCAAAGCATCATTCTCATGTTCTTGCTCCCTAACCCCTGCCAAGCCATCGCTGGAAATTAAGTAATGAACTGCAATGCGGGGCTTGATCCATCGTTTCACTCAACACCAGGGTCATCGGTCAGTCAGTTAATTTTGATTGTGTGTCAATTGATGGATACCAATTCTCTATGCTTTGCCTTGCCTTCTACCTCAACTCCAATTATCCTGAATAACCTCTCAGGTAAATATGCTGTACAGAGTACCTCCTGTATGTAATATACGTGCAAATATTAATATGCCATTCTGCTACTAATTACATTGTTTTCGTCGTGTCTCGTCATGATGTGTGCTGTTTGATGCTGTCCCGATATGCTGATGTTGCATCTTGGCAGAAGTAGTGATCTATCACCAACTCCTCCGCCTTGATGTCCAACCAACCCGGCGACGAGTCGCCGATGCCAAAGCTCAGCCAGATCTCGTCGTCCAAGAATCCGTGACTTCGCTGCGCTGGCTGGTCTCCGTGGTACACCATGCTTCCCGTCCAGATATACTTGCTGTTGGTCTCGCCGTGGTATGTGAGCTTCTTGCTGACGCTCATCATGTGGAACGGCGCAACGGGCGAGTAGACAACGATTCGGTGGTCGTACCATGTATTTGTGTATTGAGGCGGGTCGTAGCGCATCTGCACCATGCCCATTATGACCGTGTTGTTCTCCATCGGTTCGCAGGCCCCGCGATTGCACAGGGTGAGGCTGAGCATGGGCGTCGATTGATGTACGCGCTTGTCGGTAAGCATAACATCATTCATGCAAGTCTGCTGGACAGAGTGCCACGTCTTCTTCTCGTTGTCGGGAGGGAAGGGTTCGTCGACTTTAGATTCGGGTTTAGCCTCCATGTTCTCGACAGGAGCGTCGCTAGAGTTGAAGCGGTACAGCTGGCTAGGCTCTACCATAAACATCATCTCGTCGTCGTCGGCGCTGAAGGGGGAGTAGACGGGAGCCCAGTTCTTCTCGCGTTGGTATCGGCCGTAGGACTCTTCGCCCTCGGGAGGCATGCGACGGAGGAGGATTGGCTCGTCGAATTCGATTGGGGGAAGCTCCTTTGCGTGCTTGCCCATCTGCTTGACGAGTTCGGGGACAGCTGCACGGGCGTCGACAATGTACATGCCCTCGCAGAGGTTCTCATCCTTGACCTGATGGGTGAAGATGAGCATGGGAGTGCCATTCTTCCTCCAGAACAGCTTCATGTCCTCGGGGCCAATATATTTATCCATGTCGGGCTCATTCTTGCAGTGATGCTCAGGGCCTTGTTTCTCTGTGAAGTCCTCCACGAGCATCTTATGCCAGTCGTTGTCCGCAATGAGCTCCGGCCGGCCGAAAGCGTCCCATGCAAGGCTAACAAAGGTGGCGACTTGCTGAGCTCGTCTATATTTCTTGCCCTTGATATCTTGGTCGACGTGGGGAGCGCGCGCAATGACGAGGAAGTCGTGCTTGCTGCCCTTGGGCAATTCGAGAAGGGTCGGATTCATAATCTTCTGGCCCGTCTTCTTGACATTGATGCTATTGTAGAAGCCCAAGTTATTCCGTCGACTCGTGAGGAGGCGGTAATCGTTGGTTCGCGAGAGGAGAGGGTCATAGCCTCGGTGGTCACGTCCGAATAGGCTATCGCTCATGGTGAAGGTAACAATCATAACGGCGAGGAGGGTCGTTATTGTGAGGTAGAGAATGAGGCGCCGCGGGTGAGGATGAGGGATGCGAATGCTCGAGAGGCGCACGCTCAGGTTGCGCAACCCATTGGGAAGACGCATATTCATGTTGGAGACGCGCATTTTGACTTAAATCGGTGGGAGGAGAGAATTGAAGCGAAAGATAGCGGAGGCTCAAGCCTCACATCGAGGAACAGAGAAGCACGTGTCTTGATTCGTGTGGTCGTAATCGGGCTCGACTCGGCTTGAAAGCAACGAGAAGGTAAAAATAAAAGCGCAGCGGAGAAGAAAATAGCAGATGCAAAAAGAGCGGATGGAAGAGAAAAAGGCGTCTGTTGTGTTACGCCGCTATGATGAATGGATTTTGCAGACAAGGCGTGGCCCCCCTAAAATCAAGATTCATAGACATTTTTTTAGTTAAAGGGGGGCAGGGATAAAGCCTGTGCCAGTAAAGGTAAAGTTAGGTAGGGGGGGGGCCCCAGCAGTGGACTGGGCTTTAAATCTAGACACAATTTTCAATGGAAGCTTTGTCAAATCCTGTTGGTCAATGCATCAATTGCTGCACCGCAATTGGACCGTCGCTTTTAAAGATCTCCACTATGACATGGGTTGAGTTTGACGGTTTGAGAAGTGAACCTGTCTATCAGTCACTCAAGTACCTTACTTTTTTAGCTGCTTGCGTCTCAGACTTCGGCGATATACCACGTGGGGCTTTTATTCTCTTAATTCGTCTCATATCTTGCTCAATCTTCGTGATATTCACTTCTAACTGAGAAACTGCTACTTCAATGCATAGCCGTGGCACAGCGGAGTGATGGTGTTCTAGACTGCGGAGAAGCTTTGAGGACAGTGCATAAGATTACAGTGCTCACGCGGACAGCTGCCACATTAATACAGTATCATTATCGCGCATTGAACTCAAATCCCAGCAATCAGTCGCAGTGCCAAGTCTACGAATGCACCACCAAAGGATTTGTGGAGCTTGTCTGATTGCCAACATGGAATTGTCGATTTGTCGATTTGCCAAGTAGAATTATCCACCTTTTTTCATCTTCTCTGCACGCAAACCAGCCCTATGGAAAACTATATTTATCACACGATTGTTGGTTGAGATGAGACATTCTGTCTGCTCTCTCCGTAGTTGTTGGACATTTCTCAACTTGGCGTTGCATTGTGTTACGTACGTAGGAGGCACTGGTGTTTGGTATTTTGAAGGTTGGATTCATGGCCCAAGTCTTGGCGACGTTAAGGATTCAGTCTAATTAAGCGACAATATATGTAGGATCTCTTGCGCCTCTTCCAACCCACTCACTAAGCTGGGCTGAAAGTCGACCAATCTTGTTGAGACGCGTCATCCTTGAGGTCAGCAAAAGCCGACGATGCGACATGCTTATGCTGCGCTGTAACCGATAGGTGCATGGAGGTTTGCGGTTTCGCAAAGGGACAAAAGGTCTGTATCTTTGCTGGCTGTGTTCTCACTGCGACATCTTCGCAGTGCAATGCTCTTGTAAATCTTTGTCGAAAGAGTATTAAGCGCATATGATGAGCATAAGCCCCGAAGAGTCACTTCGGCTACCCTCCCCAAGAACTAGACTTCAAGGGCGGCATATCTGTTGGACATATTATGTACGGTAGATGTACGGCTGCGTCGGATGGTGCATCACCATGCTTCTGTCTGACTAACTGCTTTGATTAAACAAGATGTCTCGGGTTACCTTCTTGCAAGACTTTCTCCGGACTGTTACGGTTGGCTATAGAGCCTGCACAGACGGCAATGACCGGGTTGGATGGCTGGTTAGCTCAGGTAGCGGATACGAATCTATTCTAAGACGGCTATAGAAACACTCCAAGAAGATATGAAAGCTATGCTGCAACCAAGAAACAATAATTGAGCACATGTCTTCAAGCTTTGGCTATGCCTGGATTTATTGGTGGTTGATCAACAACGTACGTCAGCTCCCAATTTCTGTTTTATATCAAGTGTCTGCAGTCCCCCTTACTCATGACGCTCTTGGAACTGATGAGGTGAGGATCTAGCACTGGTTATTGAAATTGGACGACCTCCAAACATACTTAGTGCATCAAAGTATTAGTGAACCAAAGAACTCAATAAGATAGGATGATTCTAAGGGAACCTACACGCATTTGTTGGCAATAGAGCTGGTTATGTTGTAGGCAATTATCATCGACTCAAGTTTTCCCTAAGATAGGTAAAGGGTAGTCTAACGGCTGGTTTAGAGATAGGGGTGTAGAGATATCGAGGTGAGAAGCTCCATTGCTATTACTGACTCTCACAATCAATACGGGTATAAATGAACTGCTCGGTTTATGCGGAATAGATTGAGGAGAATCCTGGTGAACGACGAGACTGTGAACAAAGAGAGCGCAAGTCTCGAAACTCGAGTTTATAAACCTTCATCTCAGAAAGTCACAGGTAGCAAGGTGCAAGAATGCCATTCATCAAAGAAATCCTAGTATTGACGGCTACCTAAAGCTCTTGGTGATCTTCTCCCTGGTTTGATGAGCTTGATGCCAGACGTCTTTTAAGACGTTCTGCTCTTTCAACATCTTCTGTTATCTTACACAAGGGTTGCCTTTGATGCAGTGGATAAGGACAATCACTGCGGACGTTTGGAATATGACCAACCTCACGGCCGGTATTTTAAGTCACATACTGGCGTTGTTTGATGCGATTCCCGACTGAAATCCTGTTGATCTATGTAGCATATTCTATGGCTCCCAGTGACAGCTTCGCGCCTTGCACCTCGATCCTCATAGTAATTCACGGCCTCATGTCGTATCAAGATAAAGCTTGTCTGGGATTAATACGATCCTATGGGTGTCCTATTTACTGTCGGGGCGGCGCTATTACGGGTATCTTCGGAAAGCTTACTGGACACTCCTCCCCAAGAATATCGCGATTCCATCCATCCTGTACACCGGCACTCCATTCGGTACATCTGTGTTGACCGTATGAACGATGAAAACAAGCTTCGATCATGCTGCAAGTATTCCAAAGCGTCAACGTTCATACAAAACTCAAGAACCTGGATGGTAGTCAAGTGTCTAGTAGCACCTCAGAATGAAGAGAACCCGAGTGCGAGAATAAAGCACACATCGGAACGGCCCATCTCTCAGATGATTTACACGAGATGGGTTTCTCACCTGACAAAATTGGTTAGATTTAGAAGTTGAGCTCGTTGAGGTGATCAACGGAATAGAGTTTGCCGACATAGTCATGGGCAATTATCGTACTTCCCGTTGTAGTAATCGATTAACCAGACGATCCACATCAAAGGTTCCTACCGTAGACCCGGTTGTTGAATCAACGCGCCTTGTCAGTGGAGGCTTCGGCAAAGCCCGTTAGGGATGGAGGCACAGCGTAGTTGACTGCCGTGTATCTGGCACTACGGGTCCATGGTTCGAGCTAAGCTTGCCGCGGTCAGATATGCTCATTTTCAGGGGTAATGGTTTTTGGCAATCCACGCGAGAACTGATTTGGTATCCGGGGATTTGGAATTCAGTACAACGAAGTAGAAGAAGGCCCGAATCATGTGCTTGGGAAGTATAATTCAGATCATTAACTTTCTTCAGAAATGAAGACAAGAGACAACAACTGGAATACAACAGCACTGTCTTTCGAATGAATGTACAAGACAAATCAGAGAGAAAACATCCTGGTTAGAGAGTTAGATAAGAGTCTCTGAGACGGATAATCTGTGTGGCATTTTAAGAAGCTTTTCTATAAGATGCCCATCTTGTTTCGCGTTTACTCTTAATTCCTGTCCCTTCTGCGTGACTGATCCAATGCCCTCTTTTGGTTTCCCTTACTGGTCTCGGCGCTAAAAGTGAGTAGCGAACCTGCTTTTCGGCATCCCAAATGGCCCGTATCGGTCAACGCATTTGGACCAGAGATGCTCACTTTACTATAGCATGGTTGGCCTTTGGCACTATAGGCATGGCCGCCCTGTCAAATCACAATTGCCGACGAGTGAGTTTGCACTCTGTACTCGAGCATTGTTACGTTACTTGAAGGGGGACAAAAGGCCGCTTGAGTGCACCTAAATGCGGATAGCTCAGGGCCCTACAAGCGAGATCTCCGAGGCCGATTGGAAAACTGCATACAAAATAGGGATAGTTTAGCCGTCAGTTAAGCTTGGCTATACCCGTTATATAGCCTTACCGTAGTAGCCCCTGTTCGTCCAGGGGGTTAAATGGCTTGACTCTTGACACGTGCTTCAAGGCTGAAGCTCGGTTCTTCATCCCAGGAAACGATCTTTCGATACCCCCCTACCAAGCCCATAAACCAAGATAAAAATCAACTACCGCGATGGTTTCGCATTTAAGAGAGCTGTTGAGAATATTGTTTTCTGCCATCTTATTGGCAGCTTAGATAGCCTAAGGTTAGTGCAGGTTCTTGCAGAGAACCGTTGTGAGCCGTTATTGGTCATGCTGCGCCGCATCCCTGCTTGAAGGTTAACCATCCACGTTTTCGAATCAGGCACATGTCAATAATACCATGACGTTATTACTCACCGTTTAGCCGTGATTCGATTATCAATCTTGTCCCTTTTCTGAACCCATTAAAACCACGAACGTATAGCATTTAGCAAACCCATGTAACCACTCACCTGAGATGTTATTCCCACCGTCGGACACCTTCCCCATTCCGCCTAGAACCATGCGTGTGATGGTGGGCCATGGGTCGGGTTTTGCCGTTCTGACGGTTTTAAGGGTCTAGACGACTTTGGCAGCTCGAGAGCTGAACTCTTAGTGGACTGTTCAATTATCGCTTTGGGGATACAATACAACTACTTTCCTAAATTGACCAGTGCCAAGTCACCGCTGGGATGAACTCTATGCGCTATCCACTGCCGGCTGATGCATCGTGCTGATATATCTTGCATGCCTCCGTCATCATGTTGATCTCACCACGCTCACTCCCAGGCATCGCCTTGTCATTCATTTAGAAGATTTCTCGTTTTTCACCATGAGAACCTCGTTCTCGTCCATTCTTTTTAGCCTTTGGCTTCTTTGCCTTGGCGCACTCGCCTCAGCTGACGAGTCATGCGGTTGCACCGTCAAGTACATCGTTGTTGAAATGCCTGAGCAGCCGACCAAGACGGTTGCTGTTCAGGCCCAAACAGTCACTGCCGTTCACACTAAAATTGAAACTTCCGTGCGCACCAAACCAACTGTTGTTCGACCTAAAACAGCCGATACGACAATTCGTGCTACTTCTACCGCTCACCACAATACCACGGCTACTTTCCTTCCTCGCACTCCCGCAAAAGTCGACTTGAAGAACCCAGAGAATGCGGTGCCCAAGAAGAAAATCGCCATGTCCTATGGCGATGTTGAAAAGCCCAAAAACCAAACCTTTTCCACCTTTAAGAATGAGACCGCTGCTCCAAAGGGGGCCATCGACATGGATCTTGTCATGAACCATCCAGCTGTTGTTCTGGATTACATCGATGCTATTGTCTCAGTCGAATGCTCAGCTGGTTCCGTCAAGGTCCAATTTGGCAAATCTGCTGCCTTTGAGAAGGCGGCCGATAGTTGGCTTGACGACGAGGCTTTCATTCTCATCACGAACAATATGGGCAACTGCAAAACCGACATCGGCCAAGCTTTCTATCTTGTTAATGGTGTTACAACAGACAGAGGCTCAAAATCTATCACTTGCCATGCTGCAGAGCAACAACTGGCTGACATTGCAGAAACCTGCGAAATGTCTTTCACTTCCATCCCTGCTACCAAGTTGACGAAGCGTCTTACACTCAACCCCAGTCTTTCCCTTAACTTCGGTACCGGCCTTGAGAGAGATACAGTCCTCTTCAAGGAGGATCCATGGGTGACCATCAAGGCTGAAAAGGCAGAGTTCTCCTCTACCGTCTCTTTCTCTGGTCGCGCCAAGTACAACTTTTGGCGATTCAAGGTAAGCTTCCCGGAATATAGTAAATCGCAAGCTACTAACTTGAGTAGATGGAAGATCTCTATTTCGATCTCGACACCCATTTCTCCGCAGATGTCGGATTGTCCGCCGAAGTAGTCGCAGCCTGGTCCAGGTCTATCCTTTACGACCCTGATACTCTCACATACACCCTTGTAGAAGTTCCCGGTATCCTGTCTCTCGGACCTGGCGTGGCATTTGCTGTTGGAGTCGACATTGATACCTCGGCTGCTGTGGCAGTCAGAGCCGGCGCAGGTATCGCTATTCCGGCTGGAAACGTCCATCTCGACTTCCTCGACTCAAAGAAGAACGCTGCTACAGGCTGGGAGCCCCAGTACACCTCTTACGCCAACATCAGCGAGAGTGTCGAGGTCGGCTTGAACGCTAGTGCATCGGTGACCGTTCAACTCACCTTCAAGCTCCTAGGTGGCTTGGTTGATCTCAGCAGTGGACTAACAGCCACTCCCGAGTTCGTCAACAAGTTTACTCTGGACGCCGAGCAATCCGCCCATGCTTCATCGCAGGGTTCCGGGGTCAATCTTCTGAATGGAGACTTGTCAGCAGCTCCTGCTCCTGCTTCTACACCAGGCTCGGCAGTTAGTGTTGTGGACCCAGCCAAGCAATGCGGTGTTTCTTTCAAGTCGGACTTTATCTTTGATCTGGACGGTTTCGCGACGAAGTGGTGGAAGGCCAACCTCTACCATGTTGAAGTGCCTATTACGGACATTTGCTACGATTTTGAGAAGTGACGATCTAATAACAAGGACCCTTCTGACCATTTTAATTGTTCCCTACACTTAGAATTAGGTTAATTATAATCGTAATTCCTTACCCAGAGTCACTTTAGCCTGATTGGAGTTGCAGCTAGGCATTCAATAAATCAGACAACATTACGACAACGTGCCCAGGCAACCACATAATGGCACGAAATAAAAACGAACGAATTCCAAAGAATAAGCCTGTAGTAGGAAATCTTCAGTGATAGACTTCTTCTAAATATTTGCGATGACTGAACAAGACGCGCCCGACCAGATCCGTCAAAGAGTGTTTACCTGGCTCAACACAACGCGATATGCAGCTTCATCCCTGGAGCCTTTAGCTGGGGGGCAGACTAACTTTATATACCACGCTCAACTTCTTCGTCCGCTGGATGATGGCACTGCCGTTGTCGTGGTCAAACATGGTGAACCCTTTATGGCCCGTCATCCCAGCAATGCCATCACCGCAAATCGTTGTGTGAGTAATTTAATTCAACACTTCGAAAGAATTCATTTTGACATAATGAAGGATGCCGAAGCGGCAATCCTATCAGAACTGGGTACAGATGACACAAACTTTTCACCGTCTGGCAGCACTTCATATACAGTTAGGACAATAAAGCCCTACGTATACGACGCTGAAACGAAGACTTTGGTGTTTGAGTATCTTCCAAATGTTACTGATCTCAAGACCTTTTCTCTCAACTATTTTCGCTCACCAACACCCGAGTACTTACGACAATCGACTCATGACCTCGGCAAAGCCCTAGCAGAATACATTCGCAGGTTCCACGACCTTACGGGAAAGATGGTCCAGGAATCTAGGAACCAGAAGCAGGTAAAATATTTTCCCGGTTTCAACACGGTGATTCAGAACTGTGATGAGGTGCAGAAGCTGAAGCACTTGATTAATTTCGATTGGATGATGGATCGTGTTGATCAGCTTCCGCACATCTTGTCGGAAGGTAAGGAGACCTTTCAACGTGTCAAGGACATGGCTCTAGAGGAACTAAGCGACCCTTCTGCCGACTTGACACTGATCCATGGAGACTACCACCCGCAAAAGTGAGTGAACCTGTCCCTGTTATGTTCAACGGCTGACAAGGTCAAAAGCGTCTTACAGGAAAACTCTCGCCTGGAGCCAGGGACTACCAGAACCTTGTATGTGATCGACTGGGAAAACGCACAAGTGGGCGTCCCGAGTCTCGATCACGGTGGCATGTTAGGCGAGATGTATTTACTATGGAAATACAAACAGATCGACGCAGGACTTTGGATGTTTCAGGGTTATGCTGAGGGTTTAGAGCCGCAATCGGAGAAATGTGCTTGGCGGGTGGCTTCTCAGGTCGGCGTGCATCTTTTGAGCTTTGGGACTCTTGCATCAGGCCTTGATACGCGTGAAGAGATGGAAGATTTGGCGCGTACAGCGCGAGATGTTATTGTCAAGGCTTATACCAGAGATAGGACCTGGTTTGATCAGAGCGACTTTGCGTGTTTGTTTACGGGCGCTGAAGGTTGAGGGAAGGATAATTGACTCTGTACCTTCAGTGCTGACCTTGACTAGGTCCCCAAGGTCGGGAGAAATAGAGTAGCATTGACCTCCCCCCCATCAATGATGAAACGGAGAATAGCAGAGCCTCAGCGAATGGTCCGGTTTTTAAGCCCGGCAGTGACATTCAATCGGGACATAATCAGTGACTAGCAGTGAGCTCAAACGCCAGCACAGAGCTCAACAGCCCTCAATTGCAAGGATGAGAAATTAGTATGATGCGAAGGAGCCACAGCTGAGTTGTACCGCCAACTCGACAACGAATGATATGACTCGCTAGTATCTGGGCACTCGTCAATCAGCCAATTACTTTGCTCTTGGACGCGTGTTCTAAATCGCGATTCAAAATATCTTGATTTGGAGTCTGCGTCTGCCAAGTCCACTCGCTCGGATAATACGGCCTCGGCTGACAGAAAGATGGAGCCGCAAATCCCCGACCCAATCAGATTCAATGATGGAAAGAAACTGCAAGGAACAGAGTCGCTACAGGCAGGTTTAGTCACTTTAATCATCGATTATTTTATGCTAGTGACGTCAAAGTCTATACGGCAAGCAACATCAACATTTCACCCATGATCTCATATTCTCACTACCGACATATGTAAATAAAATAAGCATGAATTCAATTGACTTTTTGATCTTCAGAGCATTCAGACTTGTTACTGTTTCTCTGTGACTTCTCGCTGACGTGATTCAATATGCCTCGACAAAACACTCTGAGCCAGGCTCTTGTTAGCCTGCTGCCTCTCGCTTCAGCGGCTTCACTCAACTCCGAGTACACCTTCAACCCTCTTCACCATCTCGGTGGAATTGCTCCCTATTTCGAGCCCCAAGATCCTCCAGCTTCTCCCGATGCGCCCCAGGGATGCACTCCCGAGCGTGCTGCCTATCTAGTGCGACATGCTGCTATCTACGCCAACGACTTCGACTTCGAGGAGTACATTGAGCCCTTCATTGAGAAGGTTCAGAACAAGACCAAGATTGATTGGAGCAAGGTTCCTTACCTCAACTTTTTGGATGACTGGGAGCCTCCCATTTCCGACGCCGAGGTGTCGCTTCTGACCAATGTTGGCAGACTTGAGGCTACACGTCTTGGTGTTGATCTCGAGTTCCGATACCCCAACTTCAAGATGCCCAAGAAGGTCTGGACTTCATCAGCCGAACGAACTGTCAAGTCAGCTCAATCATTTGTCCGTGGTCTTGAGTCGGACGATAAAACCATCAAAGTCGACAGCATTTATGAGTCCGATGAGTCTGGTGCCGACAGCTTGACTCCCTACAAGGCCTGCCCCGCCTACTCTGGCTCTACCGGCAGCGATGAGGCTGAAGTGTATCAGAATAAGTACGCCAAGCCCATCGTCGCGCGCTTCAACGACCTTGCATCCGAGTTCAACTTCACCGTTAACGATATCTTCGGTATGCAGCAGCTCTGCGGATACGAGACCGTCATCCGTGGCAAGTCTCCCTTCTGCAACCTTGAGCTCTTCACTCCCGATGATTGGCTTGGCTGGGAGTACTCCGAGGACGTGCGATACCACTACAACGTTGGCTATGGTAACCAGATCTCTGGCTACGTCGGCATGCCCTGGCTCAACACCACCGCTGGTCTTCTCATGGGCGATGACTCTGATGAGGATCTCTACGTCAGCTTCACCCATCGTGAGATGCCCCCCATGGTTCTTGTCGCGATGGGTCTGTTCAACAACTCCGAACCCGCTGGCACAGAAGCTCAGATCAATGACACCATGCCCCTGAGCAAGATCAACTACCGCCGCGCCTGGAAGAGCTCTCACGTCTTGCCATTCCTCAGCAACATCGCTGTCGAGCGACTGAACTGTACTAATGCATACGGTTACGATGATGGCGAGTATTACCGCGTCTTAGTCAACAGTGCACCCCAGCCCATTCCTGATTGCGACGATGGACCTGGAACAAGCTGCACCCGAAAGAGCTTTGAGGAGTATGTCGAGGACAGAGTTGAGAGGTTCACTGGCTTCTCCGATAAGTGTGGCGTCGAGTACAAGAACTCTACTGACATTCTGTCCATTTACCACAATTAATGATGATCACGAGTATATAATATTCACGTAATACCCAGTTAATATACTTTTTTTTACTTTCGATTGGATTCTTCTGAGCACCGTGAATGGCTCAAGGTTCTTATTGCCCCAACCTTATGCTCCATATGGAAATGTGCTCTCGGCTTGTGAAAGGTCTTAAACTTGATTGTATTGTTGGAGAGCATAAAAACTTCCTGTTTGCCTATTTTCCAAATCACAGCGTCTTTCTCTTCTTTCATACCGCCCAGTCTTGACAATCAGTCCAAGAACGAAATTACTGCTTAGCATTTGGTAGTCTTATTAGAAAACGATCATTTGCCACTACGTGCCGAGGCTATAAGCTCTCTCTCTCGCCCAAGATAGTGATAGTGCACAGAAGTGCGTATCTCAATATCTGCCATCTACCACAAAACTTCACTCCGCCTCAAATCGTCATGGCCTTGCCGCATATATCGGAGCCTACATTAGACGACGAAGCGAAAAGTTCCGCTTCTAACTCGTCTCACAGCAAGATGAATAGCACAACACCCGAGCACCCTCAACAGACAACGCCAAAATGCTCAACCTTTACAAAATTTGGCAATCTTCCAATTGAGCTACGTCTCTTGATCTGGGAGGCTGATATCCCTGGAGATCGACACCTCCGGGCAACTCGCGAAGTCTGGGCCTGGGAGTGGGATCAATCCCAACGAATTCAAAAGATCGCCTCATGCCCTGCAACAAAAGCCTATCTCAGGCTTTTGCACTGCTGTCGCGAGTCTCGGTCCGTGGCCTTGAGGTATGGCTCTTTCATGCCCCTTAAAAGCCTCAGACCTAGTGATGGGGAGACACCACCGGCCGGTTGGGTATGGATTGAGAGCACGGTTAAGACGCTATGCATGCCGTTCGAGCCATCTACTTTGGACAGAATTATCACTTTACCTACCAATATTGAGGCGGTTTGTGATGTTACCGTTGCTCGTCCACGAAAAACTGATCTTTGGGAGATTCAAAAATCCATTATCAAATGGCAAAAAGCGGGCAATTGTCACCTCAAGACGGTGTATTTTGCGACCTTGAGCATAGGCCGGAGCTTATTTGTTCATCTCAACCTCCATGGGCGTGTATGCGCCAACTCACCCACTGAAGTTGTCGAGTTGGATGACAAAAGAGTGTTGGACTGCCTGAAATCAATGAGAGAATTACAAAATGCGAGTTCAACTCCAAAGCTGTGGCACAATGAAGATGGCGATAAACGCTGGGAATTTCCGAAACGGGATTCTGAGGAGTATCACCGATTGACTTGGAAATCACACCATGGGGTGAAGTTAAAGGGAGCGGCCATATTTGGAAGATTTGATCCGGAAAAGAACCTAAATTTTAGGATGATAGCAAGGCGAGCTTGAAGGCCACATAGGCTGATTGGGTTGTTCAAACGAAGGGCTCGACGCTTCGCGCCGGCTGGTTAGTTTTTCATGCCTTTACATAATCAATTTGACATGTTTTCTACGAGTACTTAGTATTAGTCTATGGATTATTTTAATATATATTTTATAAAGAAAGCTACATCTTGATTGGACTTTACTTAACAGATTTGTCTCAGGTCAGGTGATGATAGCATTTCTTGATGTCCTACGTTGCCTTTTCTCATTGATCACCGAATCTCCCTCAAATTATACAAGTTAACTACTGTCTATAGTAGCGTATTATACCTGTCTATATGGTTCTAGCGAAAGAGGCCACTGAGACGCGAATGATTGTGTCAGAATGGCCTCTTTCACCTGCAAGTCCAAGTCCTCTGGGACTGAATTATTTGTGGAACAGCTTAAAAGGAGACATGATCTAGGCAAAGCGCAGGCGTCATGCACAATACACTCATCTAAACCTTGTGTGAATATGCACGCATAGAGAGTATATTATAACCCAACGGGAAAATCTCTCAAGCTTTATGATCTTTGAAGCCAGAAACTTGACCTCTATTCAAGCTGACGTTGCACCTAGGGACTGTACGCCACAGATTTTATCGTCGAGTTGGAACCCTCCTATCATGCGATTTAGTCCATTTATTGGTCGCCGCGTAGGTGCACCACCTGCAGCCGGATAGGCCTGTACTACTTCTGCCATAGCATTTACCGCGATGAAAAAAAGCGAGGATATCTAAAAGTCAACAGCAAATGAAAGTGCAAACACGAGCGAGAAGAGACCTTCTGTAAGTCTAGCGAGTTCGACAAAATTAATTATCAGCCAATTAAGAAAAGCTTCTGGTACCTGATGTGACACTCAAACGAAGTTCGATGGCGTACAGGTTTAATTTTTGCATGGCTTGCTGGGCCACTTCAAAATTTCTCATCAAAGTAAAAACAAAGTTCGGAGGTCTCTTTATAAAAGACCATCTCCGAGCTGAAATCTCATGCATTTTGGAGTCATTCCATCAACTTGTCACCTACTGTTGACGCTCGCATTCGCTCAGTCATCAACCTCGACATCGCCACATTGTTTGGTGACTTGATATCATTACGGGGCAAAGACCATCAGCTCTTACAACAACAGCAAGCACACAACGCCCCGATTTTACGTGCTTTGCTCGATTTCCGACAAATATACGTCTGAAGATCTGGGAAGCCGCCCTTCCTCAGCACTGAGACCCTAATGCAGGATACCTGATATACCGACCTTGAAAGGATGGCGAGGCAAGAATAGAGTGCCCAAGAGGAGAATTCCTTTGGGTCTACTGGGCTCTTGTAGAGAATCCCGTTCAGTGGCTCTGGGGAGCGGCTCCTTCATGCCATTCGAAGGTTTGGCATGGTCAAAGTGTGCAATGCTGTGGGTTGACAACTGCATCAAGATTCTTATCATGAATTGCAACTCAACTACTCTTGGAAGACTTTCCAAAATACCAAGTAATATAGAGGCTATCGCCGATATTCCTTTCAGTATGAAAGGCTTCGAAGACTTACGAAAGCGTCTCATCGGGAGACGACTAGGGGAAAGTTTATGCACGATCAAGACAGTGTACCTTGTGCTTCATACAGTACCATTGGCTTATAGCCAAGGTCAAAGCACCAACCATTATCCCTGCATGGATTCAGAATCAGCCGTGGTTGGATTAGACGACAAGATGCTGCGGAGATACCTGACATCAGCATTCAAAGTTCATGTTGAGCAGACACTGCACGGGTCATACCCAGACGCATTCTATAGCATTTAGACAGAGAACCTTGTGGCCGAACTACAAGATCTATGGCAATTCGTTCACATTGAAGAACGTTGAACTTGGGTTTCCGGGCATGGTGTTGAGTTGAAGCCTGCTGTTATTTTCGGCAAGATAACTAGCTTGGGTTGCTTATATCGACTCCATGCATGGCATGATCTCTTTACCATGGACTCGCTCGTACCTAATGAATCTAGCGATCGTTGGATAAACTGGTTGCCAGACCCTATCATGGAGGGACGACTATTTTGGGATACGGTGCTTCCAGGTTCGGACGGGATATACCGGACACGTATTAGCAATCTACTCAAATCCTGAAGTTGACCGGAAGTCCTCTGATGCTAAAGATTGAGTTATTCCCTACCGGGTAAAGGCTTTGGTTTAGATAGAGGGTAAGAGATCTGTTGGCTTTTTCAAACGGGATCTGTGTTTTGTCGTTAGTGGACCAGACAGACCCTGAGCCACGGCCATAAATAAATAACATCTCTTCTCACAAGTGGAAATTAAACTTTAATGCCCTCACGGCTAGCCTCTTCGTGCAATTGTCGATTATTGTAAGCCTTCAGTAGATGAAAAACATAGAATGATTACAAAAAGATAGGTCCAGTTGATATACCGATACAACTCCCCCATCCTTCTCTCTTCTCATTAGATTACCGAGTCTTTGGCTTTGACTTCTGCTCCTTTAGCCTTTGTTCTAATACATCTATTCCACCAAGTTGCTTCACCATAGAATCAAAGGTTCCAGTTGGAAATAAAGTGCCCAGACGAGCCAGCCCGGCACTAGCACCTCTAAAGATGAGATACGGCGGCTTGCGTTGACTAAGATCCCCAGCAACTTGCTTCGCCCATGTCGCGGCATCGGGCTTGTTTATTCCCGGCTCATTGCCATTCATCGATGATTCAATGGCCTCTTTGGCAACACTGTAAATCGAGTCTTTAGGGAGTTCAGCATCAGGTGAGTTATGGTGGAAGGTCGACTGCACTCCACCAGTGAACATATTGATGGTCCGGATACCGAAAGGGGCAAGCTCAACTCTGAGGCTTTCCGTCAAGCTGGATGCTGCTGCTTTGGATGCTGCATACGTGCCCTGGAAAGGAATTCCAGCTCCAAGAAGTCCTGAAGCCGATGTGTTGTTGACAAGTAGAGCACCGTGAGAAGAGTTCATAAGCAGGGGGACAAAGGCTTGAGTGACCCGAACAATAGAGAAGACGTTGAGTTCGAAAAGGTCATGGCCTTTAGCAATGTCGACGTGAAGAATAGGCATACTGTATCCAGTTCCGGCATTGTTCAACAATGCATCGAGTGAACCGCCAGTAAGCTTCTTGACTTTCTCAACCGCAGTTGAGACGGATTCATCAGAGAGAACATCCATTTCGATGCACTCGAGCCCAGCAGCTTGAACATTGTTCAGCTTGGCGAGATTTCGTCCTGATGGAAAGACTCGCCAGCCGCGGTCTTTCATGGCCAGTGCCAAGGCAGAGCCGAGAGTGCCATCTGAGCAACCTGTTATCAGGATAGTTCGTTTTTGAGACATGATAAGGAGGATTGTTGGGAAGATTTGATAGTGTAGTGGTATGTTGCGAAAAGTATAGACTGACTTGATGAGGAATAGTAGTATTCTTGAAATACGACGGCATGTTTTTATATATCTTCGAAAGCTTTCAATCGTTCTCGCTCTATAAATGAATCCGCACCTTGGGATGTGCTGCTCGAACAACACGGTCAATCAATCGCCCCGATTGGCTGGTTTGTCATCATTCTTTGGGCTTGTAGGATCTTTTTCACGCGTTATGATTGGGCGAAACGGAAGTTGACCAAAGCTTCTCCCACTTTTGGGACATGAATTCTCGCACTTGGAGGATCTTTTTGCCCTTCAATGATTGGACAGGCTTATTTACGGCAGCTAGAAAAAAAAAAAAAAAAAAGAATAAAAGATGCCAATAGCTAGTAATGGTTGGAATGATTGCATCAGGGGGCTTGTCTTCCAAGATAAGGCTATTTGGCACAGGTATTATCACGGGTCTGGCTTGTGTCTTGAGGGAAAGTAGAAGAAAGCTCAAACTAATCTGTATATAATCTATGATGTATCTTCCCATCTACCGGGTACAGACAATAACCTCCATCAGCTGTTCTCTCTAAAACCTTTCCGGGGTAATGGTTGCTCCGCGTTTTGAGCGAAGCATGTTGGTAGCGGCGGAGTTGCGGAGTTTCAGACCAAGCCCCTCGAAATTACACGGATTATCAATACTTGGTCACTTTCTGCCCATCGCATGCTCAATCTCTTTCAGTGCAGCAAGGACCTTCTCGTCGTACTGTCTTCGGCCAACAACTTGAAGGCAGATAGGCATATCGGCAAACTTTTCGGGGCTGTACATGTCATACACAAACTTGTCCTCGTCGTTCTTCGGGATATAGTTCATATCCTTGGGATCTTTCTGAGGGTCGACTGTTGTAACTGGGAAGACTGCTGCTGGGCTGTGGCTCTCTGTTAGTCACACTGCAACGTAAATCATGAAGAAAAGCTTACTAGTCAAGCAGGTTCCAGTGGGAAGTGTATCCCCAGTAACGCGATTGATCGTGGGGTGCGGCTGCACCAGGGAAAGGCGGACACAGAATCACGTCAACTTCTTTTCCGTCTGCGTTACCTGTGTATGACCAGGCTCGTGCATATGCGGCACGGTAATCCTCACGCTTTGTGCAAAGCTGAATCTCTCGTTAGTCCTGTTCAACTAAAGCCGCCGTGGTGACTTACCTCCCAAAGCTCGTGCATGTTCATATCCTTCACGCTGGGCTGCTCCTGGATGATGAACTTCGTCAAAGGAAGAACTGGCTCCCCGGCAGCTTCCATGAGCTCAAGAGCCTCTTTACCTCCATCAGGCCAGTACAGTGCTGAGAGAATCTCCCAGCCCTTCTTATGATCCAAGGGCTCACAGTCCCAGTCCACGACCTCCATGCCTGCTTTTCGGCAAGCTTCTGCAACCTCTTTCAGAGCTCGTGTCATTGGGGGATGGGGTTGTACCACACCGTCCCACCACTGGACGGCGATCTTGAGAGGTCTGTCAAACTTGAATGGAGTCCATGGCTTGGCAGTCAGAGAAGGATCAATCAGCCAGGGCTTCTTTGATAGAGCCACTTCCATAAACAGCTCGAGGGATTCGCGGTCAAGTGTCATAGGGCCTGGTGTCGAAGAGACGGTCTCCTTACCAACCATGATGGATCGTGCCCCCATTACTGAGATTCGCTTGAGCGTAGGCCTATCAGGGTTAGTGAGGAAATTTTGGATCATGAAGGTTGATATAATTCACTTGAAAGCGTAGATACCATTGTGAGCTGCTGGACAACGAACACTGCCACCAATATCACCGCCGACGCCCTATTCCTATCAGCATGGCGCGGCATAGTCAGTGTCGAATTGACTTACCAGGATACTTCCACGGAAGCCAAGCAAAGCTCCCTCGCCACCGCTACTGCCACCAGACGTCAAGTCGCGATTGTAAGGGTTGACAGTTCGTCCAAAAATAGTGCTGATGGTTTCAAGGTGCATGATCGTCTGCGGCTGAGTAGTCCTCACGTAGAAAACGCAGCCTTCGTCGTACAAGTGATCATAGAGAAGGTTTGAGCCATGGGGTTTACCGATCCATGCGACGAATGAAGCGTGAGTTGTAACATTCTCGCCAACCATGCCGTGATGTTCCTTGGTGGAGATGGGAAGACCGAAGAGCTTTCCCTTGGGCTCGGGTAATGAGTCGAGATACTTGGCACGCTCGATGGCTTGATCCCACATGAGCTCGACTAAGCAGTTGGTCTATTGAAGTCATCAGTATCACGCCTGGTAGTTTTTCAGACATTGCTTACAGCAGCTTGAGCCAATGCAGCTCTTCTCAGGAATGCACGTGTGACCTCCTCGACCTTGATCTCCCTTTTGCGGAGGACATCAAGAAGTTCGATCACGGAGTACTTCTCAGTAAGCTCAATCTCACGTGCAGTTAAGACACCTTGAGGAAGGCTTTGAGAGTTGAGAGGAAGCTCATTTGGGATGCCCTGGAGCTTCGGTTCAACCTTAGCCAGACCGACATCGCGCTGACGTATGGCAGCCGACACTGCTTCTTTATAAGTTGCCATGATGATCTAAAGGTAATGCTAATCTTATAGCAAGTCAGTCAGTCATGGTTCTTGAAGATTGCTATATAGTATCGTACCTAAGTCTTTTTAAGAATTATAGGTTAAGTCTGAAGATTGAAAGAGTTGAAAGAAGGAATGTTATCAAGTGATTACAATCTCCAAGTCATTGAGTTGGTCATGTGGGGTTGGGGTCATTTTATAACCCTCGGCTTATCCTGCCGCGATTGGCAAGCCGAGCCGACGATATCCAAGCACTAAACCCCGCATTTGAACGCCCTTTTCGTGGTCAACTTGTCATACTAAACGATAACCCAAGATACGCTAGATAACGGGCCACTGGCTGATCTGGTGTTGAATGTGCAGGCTGCAGTGTGGGGTAGCACCAGCCGGTATCCGGGAATACCGGCGATAAGTAAGCGAAACAGTTACATTATCATCCTCCGAGTTCAAAATACTACGCTACTCACACCCAAACCTTGAATGAAGGAATGATTAGTTCGAGGATCATACGCTGGACTCGCGAAGATAGGTCACAGTCTATGACTTGATCAGGGATTATCAATTAACTAGAAACGTCCACAGCGGCTTGTCTTTGTGAATCCTTGGTTTAATTTGGGCAATCCTCAAGGATATACAGGGTTCCTATCCTTCCGGTTTTTGACTGAATGACAGGATCTTTGGTAGCCAATGATCCGATAATATTATCAACCGGCAACAGCGATTAGATATGTCTCTTTGACTATCATGTAGCGAAACGAGAGTTTAAATATTGCAACCTCTTGTCCATCTTGCCGATATATACAGTATAGTAATGACTATGACATTAATCCACAGTCCTTTGATGTTTCTCTCAGTCCCAGTTTCGCGATGGAGGGGTGGAATGACTCAGTCACAACAGAAGACAGAAGGCTGGATAGGACGTGGCCACAACTCAAGGATATCAGAAAACTTGCGAACCGAGCGGCACCTCTATTCATCTTTGCAGCTACCATGTGTCGCTTTGTTGGTGACCGTAAACTTGGTAGTCCCGAAGCCCAACTACAAAAGCTTCTCGCCAAAAATAGCGCATCAAGCTCGTCGAAGATGGGCGATGTGTATTCACCCGCTCTGGACCAGTTGATTTCTGGTGCATCTGAAACCGAACGCAAGGTCATTCTCCGAAGATTCTTCTGTATCGTTGGGACTATCGTCTGTCTTGCAAGTCCCCTCTCAACGACACCTCTCTCCAGGCTTCTTGAAATCCCACGTGATGAGGTTGGCCTCATTTTAGATAATCTCCACTCTGTTTTAACTGTTCCTCCATCGCCTACTCGCCCTGTGAGGATGTTGCACTTGTCCTTCCGAGACTACCTTCCAGACCACTCAACCTGCTCACAAAACCCATTCTGGGTCAGTGGAAAAGGCGTATCACGATATTTGGTCAAGAAATGTTTTGCACTTATGAAGCTTCATCTGACGACCGACATATGCGGTGTACGGTCTCCTAGTACACGCCTAGCGGACATAGCTCGTAAGCAGATTGATGAGAACTTGCCATCTGAAGTGCAGTATGCCTGTCTCTACTGGTGCCTTCACCTACAGCTTTCGGGACTTGATGAGAAAATTAGGCCTGAATTGGAAGATTTCTTCAGGAATCGTCTTTTTCTGTGGATGGAAGCTTTGGTTCTGATGGGGAGGGCTTGGTAAGTATCTGGCTTGTTGAAAATTGCACAGCCACTGCTTGAGGTATACGAAACGGATTCCTTGAAACGTGCAGTTACTAACTCAACTTAGAACGACTCGGATGAGATTCGTTCATGATTTTATTCCCGATGCTCCACGATTTCTCCAAATCAACATCTACATCATCAGTTCAACTCCCTTGCAGATATACTGCGGGCTTGCCTTTACTCCAGAGAACACCATAGTTGGCAAAGTTTGCAAATCTCAGATACCAAAGTGGATCACCACCAAGCCCTCTGTCGCGACTGACTGGAACTCCTGTCTTCAGGTTTTAGAGGGACATAAAGAACTTGTGAATGCCGTTGCCTTCACTTCAGATTCCAGACTTCTCATCTCCACAACAAACGACAGGACTATTCGTGCTTGGCATTGGGATATAGGAGAATGTGTGCAGGAGTTCAAGGACCAACAAACCCCTCCTTGTTCGGTCGTCATATCACCAGATTCCAGAACCATTGCATCAACGTCAAGCAGTGGTATGATACGGGTCTGGAGCTTGACTACTGGTGCATGTTTAGCTGTGCTAGGTGAAGATCCCGCCGATACAATAAATGCGATTGCATTCTCACCTGACTCAATGTTTATATATTCGCTGTCAAGCGATATGGGCGTAAGGCGCTGGAATACGGACAAAAGAAAGTGCATTCAGCAACTGGTTCCGCGGCCTGGAGTGGTAGGCGCAGGTGTCTTATCCCCCGATATGAAATCTATTACATTCTTAAGCAGGTACAGGCAAGTTGAGGTCCGAGATAGAAGTAGCGGAAGGACGCTCATTCAACTTACTGGCTATGAACTGCCAGTCAAGGAGGTTATTTTCTCACCCAACTCCAAACTCTTAGCCATCCTGTCTGACCATTCCGCATTTAGGATGTGGGATCTCGACTCCCCCGAAAATTGTTTTCGCCAGCTCAAGGGCTATGCAAAGAGGATCAAGATGCTTATCTCCTCCTCCGACTCAAAAGTGATCGCATCTGGGTCGGAAGACAACAGTGTCCGTGTCTGGGATGTTGCCACTGGTGTCTCCCTTTCCCACTCATTAGGTTTCACTGATGGCATTGAAAGACTTCTTTTCTCACCTGACTCCAAGTTCCTGGCCGCGGCTTCGCTGGATTGTATTACGGTGGCATGGGGTTGGGCTACGGATAAGTCTGTTGGAATTCTCCAAGGACATTCCGGACTCATCACTTCAATGCTCTTCTCACCAGATTCCACTGTTTTGGCATCTTTCTCCATGGACCAAACGACCCGAATTTGATTTGGAGAAAGGGAGTTGATGAATCACAGCTTCATCATGACACTAGAAGAGTAGAGTCTCTCCGAGTATCACCGAACGGTGAGCTAGTCGCAACCCTCAGTGCCGATAGGAAACTTCGTATTTGGAGTACATCCTCGGGTATATGTGTCAAAAACTAGATTGGGGCAGATATCTGTATGCTGAGTATTTTTCGCACTTCTCACTGGACTCAGTGATGCCCTTCTTTTCTCCCAATTCGGATATGGTAGGTTTGAGCCCAGCCCCCCAGATAACTCGAATATGGAACATCGAGAGCGACGACGAGGTCTTTCGCACGGATGCAGGTCATCCACGGCAGCATGTTCTCCTATTTCCTTCCTTAAACTGGCAAAGATTCGCAATAGTTCCCTATGGGAAGGAAGCATTTCGCATTTGGTGCCTCCAAGATGGAGAATTTTTGCATCAGCAAGACATCTCTACCTGTGGGTACGAGGCCACAAAGTCAATCTTTACACCAGACTTGAAAATCCTGGTGACGCCGATGGTCCATGTTTATACTACACAAATTTGTTTTTGCGCATGGGACTTGACCATTGGGAAACGTCTCTGGAAAAAGTCCGCCGACAAGTCACCGACTGCTCTGTCACCTAATGGCTTCTATACAGCAGCCATTCTAGGAGAGTGCCTTAGTGTGTGGCAAACCAAAACCGGCAACATACAGAGAGAGATCACAATCGACAAAGCCTCTGTGACTGATCTTAGGGAGCTGGCATTTACCCGTGACCGGTTCTCTCTTGGTCTTTTGGTCTTCAGAAGGGTTCAAATCTGGGGATGGCAAAGCACAAGGTGCACTCACATAATTTCTGAAATCGGATCAGAGTCACGTAACTTGCGTATTCTGGGGGTCAGTGAAGGGACCCAGACAAGTATGGGCGAATCCTCACTCCCCTCACAATCAAAGCTGGAAACATTCCCTTTTGAGACTCTTTCTACCCAGGGTTATCATTTGATGTAAAGACCTGCTGGGTTCGCTACAGGGGCAGGGATCTTGTCAGATTACCCGCTGAGTGCCGGGACAGTATCCATGAGATATACGGTTTCAAGTTGGTTGTAGGGTGTCAGACGGGAAGAGTTTTGATCAGTGGTTTTGATAAAGAAGAACTCGAGAAGTTCATTGGTACAACAAAACAAGAACCGCCTCCTCAGGAGCCGCCGCCGCAAGACCCTAGTGGCTGTAGGTCCTTCGAGTCCTGCCTGTCCTCCCCAACAGGCTCCATAGCTAGCTCATACGACAGTGATTGTGTCAAGGTCAGTCAGAAGGGGTGCTGGAGTCAAGATTGGTATGCAACCTAGCATCCAGGTAATAGACAGATAGGTAGGTACTCCTGAACTCCTTGTGCAGTCCAGTTATTTGAAACGACGCACTATTGACGTTGGACATTTGTCATCTTTTCTAAGGACAGATAGTGATCTAGTCTGTTCCGTGCACTACGGGGAAAATATCAAGTCAGCCTTCGCGCCTAGAAATTTCTTCTTGGATCAGAATCTTTTGCATACACTATTCTGTTGCTTGTTAAAATCATTCAGCAAGTGACCTTATGTGATATGCCCCGGACATCTAGAGCCACTTGTACGCAAGGAAAAGTACGCGTTCGGAGTACTATTAGCTCCACAGTCGATTTATAATAAATAGCTGTATATCCCCTATAGATATATTATGTATAGCGATCTTTTCCTAAAATCATGGATCTTCGTGGTCGGGGTGGGTGACGGCTCTGACGAAAATGGTTGGAGGCGTGGCGTTCATGACTAGGACGACTGCTTCAACGACCTTCGATATATACGGAATTGCTACCAAAACGAGTACATACGACCATACCTACCAGAAAATACGGGATCCCGTCCGCTCTCCCATAGTCAAGCTGGTAAGGGGCGGATTAGTAGTTGGGTCGGTGACGACCAGCGAATCCCCGCTGTTGTATGTTTTTTTGCAAAGCCCAGTCACTGCTGAAGTGCTGGAAAGAGCAATGAATTCGGTTGCTTTTTGCTGAGTCGCAATGGAGTTTGGGGGCAGTTGGGGAATCCAGCTGCTCAGACATGTAAATGGAGCAAAAACTTAAACTACAAACGTGGTTGCCAAGTAATATCATTTTTACAGTCAAAGAACACTATGGCTTGTGCTAGTCAATTATGCAAGCAAATAACTTAAGCCAGAAGATTTATCTATTTGAGCGGTAATGAGCCTGAAACCTCTAATCGACATATCAATTGTAAAGCTCAACTCTCATGTATCATTTCACACCTTATCCAGAAGATCAGCCCATTTCTAAACGAACAAGTGCTTAGTTTTCTCGACCCGGGCCATGACCAACCTTAATAGTGTGGCTCTCATACCACAAACCTAGTGAGATAGTGTATAGGCCCTAGTAACGTATTGCTGGGCATTCGTTGTAATCTTTGGGCTTCCTGCGCCAAGCTGACCAACTGAGCTCAGGGCAGCCTCAATGCTCTGACTATTCATTCAGGATCTCTTCGTCATAATATTTCTTTCTAGCAAGGCAACGGGTAGCTGTTGGGAGCAAAGATTGTCAAAATGTACCCCGCTGGGCCGAGATAGCCGTGCCGCAGTATCCGAACTCACAACCAACAGTAACAAAGTCACCTGAGAGAGTTTGACCGCAGTTGGCTGCCTGATCTTCTGCACATAGCAGTCAGTTAAAGACCAGATATTCACGTTTCAGGCTTGGTCTTTTCCAAGAAAAACCTCGGGTAACCTTTGCATCTTACGTTTTTTCGTCGATACTATACAGATTCTTAACATGTTTCGAGCTTTCCTTATTTTCATCGGCCTTCTGGCTTTTGGTAGATGTGCTGGTCTACCTGCCACGGCAGACGCCATGAAACCGACGGACACCTTCTTCTCGACATTCCTCTCCACGAGGCTCTTCGCGAACCCGAGAAATGGGGGTACTATAAGACTTGGGCCAGGGAATACGCCATTGCTATTCAAGAGAAGAGATATGGCGATGCTCTATGGGTCCGTCATCATGTGTACGGGGGCGTTGTCAACGGGACCTATCCGGAGTATAAAACCTGGGCGTTACTTGACTCTATCGAGAAAGACGCCGTTGGGTACAAGTTCTATTTGCGGGCGGCTTGGAAATACGCCTATCTGTATATGCCACAGTGGGCAAGAATGATACACATCCCGAAGTACTTGATCTCATGAAAGGGGTTGATCTCCGGAGCTATTACCGGCTATGTTATTTGATGACACTCCTCGGCTGTTGAGCGTTGGGCTGACAAAGCGTAAAGTCAAAGATCTCCGTCGTTTCCAGAACAGCGAGCCAGCGACATGCCTCCCTGGTTGCATCTGTGACGCTCTGTCCGACGAAATTGTTGACTCCGTTGAGGAAAATACGAACTAGATGACCAGTCCAGTGTGCTCTTACAGGGATTCCCACCTCAACATCCGCACTAAGGCTCAAGAACCGAACAGAACATTTGATTATGTGGCTCAGCTGGTCGAACATACTGCACAATAAAGCCAGGGGTTCAAGACAGTCGCCGAGAAACCTCAGCCAGCATAGAGCCTGCGTAAGTCAGAAAGTTCTAGACTGTTATTATATATTCCCATGAGTACTCACTGCAAGAAAAGCTAAATACTCCACTTCATATTCTCTGAGAGACTTTGTTCGGACTACATTGTGATTAAGAATTGAGATGAAGGGCGATGAGCGATGAGCCAGTCTCCCACTCAAGGGAAGCCTTGGACTTGTTATTAATTGAGAGATTTGCTTGGCTGCTTTTTTTTGTCCTATTTCTTTTTGTCTCCTGGTCCTTCTCTTGGGTGCTTGGTAGATGGAAGACTGTCGTCGTACTACAGATTTTTGAACACAGCATTAAAGCAAAATATGTTTCATGGGTTAAAGTTAGACATAACTTGCCAGATCTAAGAATTTAAGAATTTGATACGAGCGTTTTCTGCATTTTCTTGCCTTCAAAAACCGATCTCTACCCGTAAAAGACGGTTGAGCAGTCAAATATTTCGCGTATGGGGCCGTGAACTGTCTCTCGTTCAATGCGACGAAGGAGATAGTCCCCGAATCTTAGAAACAACATGGCTGGACAGCTGTTCAGAACTGGCCTGGGATCGTTGAAGCCGAGTCATAGTGGCCTGGCACTCGGCCACGACCCAAGATTGTTCTGTCCCCGACTCCGAGGGTGGACAAGAAACGCGTCTGGAGCAGCCAATAAGATGCGGCAATCATTATCTATGCGCGTTTGCGCGACATTTTCGTGCCATGCCCTGTTATAATGGGAGCCTCTTCTTTCCTGGCAAGTTATAGGTATCTATTCCAGAAGTTGTTTGCAAAATGGTATTTGCAATATTTCACGTCACAGGCACAGAGAAGAAAGTAACAAAGATCTTACCAAATTAGCCGAGGCTTGGCCAGGTAATAGGGTGGATTCCAAGCCAGCTGAAGGCTTCGCATCTGAGAATTCGCTCGGGTTCTTGGCCGTCCGTCCCATTTTGATCCACAGTAAATTGAGATGCAACTCAGGAGAACCCTGGGACTGTTTCATCTTGGCTTCTCCACCTTGATTTCCTCCCTTTGCCAGATGCCCGCTGGGATGGCTGCCAAACGCATGATTAGCACGCGACATCACAACGCTGATGAGCGTTCTCTCTCCCTTATCGTAAAATTTGTTGGGGACTCGGCTGATTACGTGAACTCGCTTAAAGCATCAGAACAAAGTTTGTCGAAGCGATTACCCTAAACAAGTCATCGCATCTGACGATATTCTTCGCCAGATTCATTGCATCATCACATTTTTATTGTAGTAACTTCCCGACATTTGATCTTTATTGTAGGAATCAGAAAATACGGTCAAACTGGTGAGGTGTGATTGTGCACTAGCAGATTAGACTCTCTATGGCCTCTGTTGGACTCTTATCTGTTAGTGTCTTATCATAAGAAAAAGCAACCACCAAGAATAAAACTTATCGAACCTCGGCTCATCAAGCGCAACGTCAAAACTTACAGGAGAACAATTTGAGCTACATGGTGGCCATCACGTAATACTCATCACACCCGAATTAATAACCATGCTGAAATACTGAAGAATGGAAGTTAACCTTTAGACTGCTAGTTTTACTGAGCGATCAAACAAACCATCCATATTGATATTTCGGCGAAATCGATCAAGGTCGCATGCAAAAGACTATCCGAAGACTATATCGTGCCTTCACGCCCCCGACCCTACGGAGATCGGGTCATCAAGAAAATACGAGAGTTTTCGACAATTGAGGAGCCCTAGCTACGTGAATTGGCGATTGAGCTAGCCCCGACATCACGGCACTCTTGATGTCGTGGCACGGCGTGACAACAAACGGACTGGCAAACGAAAGAATATCGCTTGGACTCCTATATCACGTGTCTCGGTGCTGGCGTATGGTCGACGACGCACTGAAGACTCGTTGAAGTCTGGTACCCGAATCCAGCACTATCAGGCTGACCTCCCAAGACTCGAGACTCACGGCTCAAGGGCCATGATTCCATCAATGGTACAAAAAAGTTGAGTTATCCTCGGAAATTCTCTGCAAGGACATAGTGCCACCCTCATGAATATTCCTTAGTGGCAAACGAACAGTCTCGCCCAAGACACTGGGCGCCAAGGTCTTACCCCGGAGATGTCCAGTGCATGCATATTCAGGCTTCTCCAAGACCTGCAAGCTTTTTACACCATCAACATGATGGATCAGCATGGAATCACTTAAGCGGGATGTCAATTCGAGATCGACACGGTCAAGCCGGCAAGTATAAGCTTGTTCTAGCCAAGCTCTGGCCTGTACCATGTTCTTGATACCGTTGCTTGGCTGTCCAGTTCGTTTATCACTACGAATTTGTTTGGTCATGGAAACACGATGAGAGCAAAAGAAAACGAATTGGCCTAGCAAATGAGAAGGATCATGTGATCGAAGGGCTGAGAATATTGAGATGTGACAGTTTGGAAACTGAAGACAGACATGCGATTGACATGACCAAGAAGGATGCCTCGAATGCTTCGGCAAGCACCGAAATTATGGACATTTTACACTTCTGACAAGTTTGGAACCGCCCCGAGGCACAGCCGGAACTTAACTTTCACCATCAAGAGCTTAGCATCACATCATGGGATGATAAGATAGAACAGAATTACTCAATACAGAGCTAACAAGCTGTCAACGGAAATCATGCTACTGTTTGAGATTAGCCCACTCGCGACCCAGAATCCGCCAAGCAGGCTAAGGGAGTCTAGAGAGGCATACCTAGCGGGATATCGGCCCAGAGTCTGGGCCGACATGGGCGGCCGTGGTACTGGGACAGTCATTAACCCTAACCCACGAGAACATCTTTTTCGGTGTTGACCAGCCGCTGCCATTCATATCGCGTGAAGAGAGGTATTTAGAGAGGAACTTCGGAATGTCATTCCATGGATCCGATAAACGCCTCGTCTAGGATAACCATTGCCGCGCCTTAGCTGCTGGTCAAAGGCGCTGCCGCCATGATCTGTCAAAGGATTCCGAAGCCGCACGGAGCGTAGCCTTATCGAGACCAAGTCTTTTCGGTAGGCAGCTGATCAGGTTCCGTGGATTGGCTCGTCTATTGGTAGACATACGGACCGATTGTGAGCAGGTTCGGCACTCTGGACTGGCTTACCCCAGATCGGGGGAGGGTCGCGATCCCGCTTTTCCAGCATGGTTCTTTTCTTATTTGGGATTCGAATGCCATGGGGGCGGAGAAGTCGGGCCGTAAGCGAAAGCTTTATTCGTGGAGAATTGGTCCTGGAATGCGGGGGAGTAAGCTTGTCTGTAGACTCAAATAATAAGCACGTGTTGGCAAACCTTGCCCTCAGGAGACTGTCTACGAGAATGATCAATCCAAACAAGCTAAGTAATGTTGTCATTGAGGAAATGAGCTCCTCATGGTCTACTACGTAGTATCTATAGCTTGACTGTAAACTCTGTCGGTAATAAAGCAATACAATATTTGTTAGCGCCATCTCATTTCATCTCACTCTATTCATAGCGGGAACTTTTGTCCCTTTTCAGCAACAGGGATCACAACCAATCGTTCAACGGTAACCCGGCCCGTCCAACACAAAGCCTTCCCCCTTACTTCTCCACAAGAAGCCACACCACGAGGAAAGTAAATTCGGCGGCCATGTCTGACGAGCAGCCTTCTCAACGGAATCGTCTGAGGATCTCGGCCTGGTCGCATATTGACCCGAAAAAGACATGACGGTTGATGCAAGGCGGACCAAGGACCCGAAAAGAAGCCCGATCACTGTTTACTGCATTCATCGAACGAGTGACCGTTAAGCGCCGCTGGCACATGAGTCGGTCACTCTCCGACACACATCAATAACGAATCAGGCGTCTGCTGCATGTAACAGTACCGAATTCTCGACTTCCCCATTCTATTTTCCACGTGAACCCCAACTTTGTCTCCTCCAGGGATAGGTCTTGGCTTCCAGTCTAGGCCCGAGCAGTGTAGCAATTCGTTCAGCTCTCGGAAGGTTGGCCGTCGATCCGTCATCCTGGCCAGACAGGCTCACCGCGAGCACCTTGCCCTTTGAGATCTTTGTGTTGTATCGGATCTGCAGACCGTGTTCCATTGTGTAGCAGCAGTGGCACGCGGGCTCAATTGCAATACACCAAGAACAATATCCCAGGCTTATTGAATTTTAATATATATTGTCGGGCTCCATCTTCAACCCCAGAGTCTTGTTTCCTGCCCCAGATCATCTCCACCATCAACCAACAAAACACCCAGCACGATTATCAACAGCTTCAGCGCTGAAACGTCAACATGGGTTCTGAATCCATTCACAGTGACAGGCACAATGAGAAAGATGTGCGTCTTTCTGCCCTCAGACGCTCAATTGAGAAGTTACTGACTCTCTTCGGTAGCCGAAGCACGAGGTCGTCATTGTCAAGACGGCCATTGGCGATGAAGCCTTCCAGCAGGCCATGATCAAGGAGCCCCCGCCCAAGATCGCCGCTCCTGTCCTCATCTTTGCTAGCATGGTCGCCTTTTGCTGCTCTACCGCCAACGGTTACGATGGTTCGCTTTTCGGAACTCTCCTCTCCAACGATGACTTCAAGAAGTTCTTCGATGTCGATAACAAGGGAATTGGAGCTGGTATGTCCTGTCCACATTGGCGTAGTATCTAAGCCCAAACTCACATGTCTTGCCCTTCTTAGGTATCGTCACTTCCATGTACCAGATTGGTTCCGTCGTCGCTATTCCTGCCGTTGGCCCTGCTATCGACACTTGGGGTCGTCGTGTTGGTATGACTATTGGCTCTTTCATCATCATCGTTGGTGTTATCATCCAGATTGCCTGCATCAAGACCGCCAGTGTTGACCAGTTCATGGCTGGCCGCTTCTTCCTTGGTTTTGGTGTCTCCATCGCCGCCGCTGCCGGTCCTACCTACGTCGTCGAGGTTTCCCACCCTGCTCACCGTGGTATTATCACTGGTCTCTACAACGTCATGTGGCCTGTTGGTGCTCTCGTTGCTAGCAGTGCTGCTCTTGGAGGTTGGACCTACGCAGGAACCAACACCTCTTGGATGATTTCTGTTTGTCTTCAGCTGATGTTCCCCTGTACCATTTTCTTCTGTGCCATGTTGCTTCCTGAGTCACCCCGATGGCTGTACACTCGCGGAAGAAAGGAACTTGCCACCGAAAACCTAGTCAAACTCCACGGCCGCGGAAACCCTGATAGTGAGTGGGTCAAGCTTCAGCTCCATGAGTACGAGGAGCATCTTGAGATGGACGGTAGTGACAAGCGATGGTGGGACTACCGTGCCCTGTTCCGCAACAAGGCTTCCATTTACCGACTTACTTGCAACTGTCTCGTCTCTCTCTTTGGCCAATGGGCTGGAAACAGCATCGTTTCCTACTACCTCAGTGCGTTCCTCGATACTGCCGGCATCAAGGAGGGCAGGACGCAGACCAAAGTCGCCTTGGGTATGAACGCTGTTCAGATCGTCTTCGCCGCTCTTGGTGCCGGTCTTACCGATACTGTTGGCCGCCGACCTATGCTTCTCGTTGTCAACCTTGTCTGCGCTCTGTGCTGGGTTGGTGTCACTGTACCTGCCTCAATTGCCAACATTACCGATCTCGATGACAAGTCCCAAACCGATGCAGTCACTGCCCCTGTCAGCAAGGCAATTTTGGCTTGGGTCTATCTATTCCAGATCTTTTACTCAGTCGGTTGGACTCCCCTCCAAGCTCTATACCCCGTCGAGGTCCTCAGCTACGAGATCCGAGCCAAGGGTATGGCCTTCAGCTCTCTCTTCACCAACGCTGCTATGCTTGTCATGCAGTTCGGTATCCCTGTTGCTCTCAAGAACATCGCCTGGAAGACCTACATCGTATTCTGCATCTGGTGTGTCTGTCAGTCCGTCATCCTCTACTTCCTTGTTCCTGAGACCAAGAACCGAACCCTCGAGGAACTTGACCACATCTTCTCGTCCGACAGTCCCGTCAAGACATCCACGCAGAAGAAGTTCTTCGAGGCTGATGCGAACGCTAACATCATCAACATCGAGCCTGCCGTTGCCGACCCAAGCAAGGCTTAGATGCCATGCCTTTCCGTTGGCACTTCCAAGCGATAAATCACAAAACATAGCATTCGTACCGCAACGATTGAGATTCAGATTGGAGAAAGGATGATACTAGCAGGCTGTTAGCATGATGCATGCAGATTAATCAGTTTTAATAAACTAGTTGTGGAAATCCTACTATCATTATCATGGTCTCGAAGTGCAACCCTTAGTTATAATAATCTGATCTTGTATGACCATATCTCTTGGTTTCTAAGTAGTTGTGTTTCTGATGTGAGGTGGCAGTCCGCTTTTTCCAATATTCTCAGACAGAGTAATGAAGGTCACTTTCATTAAGAACTAATAGAGTTTGACGAATATAGCTTAGTAAAAGGAACTAGATGGATAGATGGAAGAGAACTGGAATAAAGAAACAGGGAAGACCAAGTTACAAGAGAGGAAAGCACTGTCTTTATGACATGATGGGCGAGCGTTAGTTGATCCTAAACGTTTCATTTCATCTGATCTGGTAACCAGGCATCAGGATCTTGGCTGATTGTAGAAACCCACCGGATAATTGCGGAATAAAGATATCCGTAACGGAACTCTTGGGTAGCCGGTCACGCTGCTTAGGAGCCAACTGAACCAACATGCATAGTTTCCTGCAAGGGTAGCCTTTTTGGATGGCTGCAGGGAAACTTCTTATAACTGGATCAAGGAAGTGTGCATAGATGCCGATAGAAAGAGGGCGCACATTGTGTACTCAGGTGGGACAAAGAAGTGCTTCAGACTGACCAAGGAATCGTCTAAGTCCTGTGGCGGTTCTGCAGGATGTTATGAAGGTGTTTGCCAAACGTGCTGGACTTATATCTACACTGAAGCTAAGTGCAACTGGTAAGTTCGGAGGGACGTCAGCCCAGTTAGTCTTTATTCTTCTTCTTTCTTCTGTTTATCCTTTTCGAACTGTGGTCGATCAAGGTTACACATTAAAAAGAACTCTATATCATAAATACGCTTCAGGCAGTCAGTCTTTATAGGCACTCTCCTATAAGTAGCCAGGTACTGACTCAAATGACGTATTGTCTGCACTGTCCTTACCTATAGTTAAACTTAGTATCTTTGTTATCTCAGTATTTATTTATCCTAAAAAGTGGGAAATAGAGTCACATTTTGGATTCGATGATAAGTATATTGCTGTAACAGTTTCCGTTTAATGTTAGAGGAAATGCCCGCTCCAGAGTTCCAACATCAAGGCGTTAAAGACCAACTCCGTGAGCTAGCTATCAAAATGATGGTGTGTTATACAACAAACCATCATCTGGTACGAGATATAAGCCTGCTATTGTCTATACTCATACGCCTGAGTTGTGTGGTCATCAGAAGCGTAGAGAGTTCTTGGCGAAGGGCGGCGTCCTTTGGCTTTACCAAGTGCACTCAGCCCCAGTGAAAATAACAATCGTCGCAATCCTGAGAAAGAAGTTCAATTCGGACTCAAGCATTTCAGGAACCTTAGACTTAACCTTAGTTTGTTTAACGCATTTCTTTGTTCAACGGAGTTCATACCATGCACCCTCTCCTTGCAGCAGTAGGTGCAAACCCGCTTGATGACACTATGCTTCATCTTTTTGCGTCGTTTCTGAGGTCACTCAACTCGTACGTGGTGTTAATATTGATAAGACAAGACTTATGACTTTCCCCAAAATCTGGAACAACCGTGCTATAAATCTCGACACGAGCGGCAGCGGCAGCGACACTAAGTAAGAAGTGAGCAAAGACCGCGGTTGGGGAAGTAGACTTCATTGCGGCTAAGAAGTTTTATCAAGTATGGGTCGCTAAGATTATGATTCTAGTGAATTTACTCGTAGGAGGCACAATTAATCAGATGGGTGATAGAACAATAATGGAGGGATGGAAATGGGGAAGAAAGTGATGGTAGCATAAGATCAATGCTGTGCCCTTTGTTATCTCGTTTTCACAACCAGGAACCTATTTCTTCCACCATAGCGGAGTCTAAGACAAAGGAGGAACAGCGAAGCACTCGACTCTTTATACCTTAAGTTAGCGCAAACATAATTCACAGTGGTTTGACCTAAGGTCCAATGGCAGGCAGACAGTATTGCGGCATAAAACTCGAACAGCTTACCCTTGGTTATCATGAGTCTCGGTCGCGACGATCTGGTGGGAAGACTAGCTCCGCCGCAAAACTCATCTGCGAACCATACGTCTGGCTCAGCCCAAACATCACATAATGACTTAACAGTTACTAGAAGCCTAAATGCGACTCGTTCCCCTTCTCTGTGGAGATATAACGATAACATTTAGGAGTTCTTGAACTCTGGCTCCAAACTGATCTCATCCCTACGCAAACACGGTAAATGGAGAAGAAATGATGTGCTAGTAAAATACATATTCAGTTGTAGCTCTTGATTGGCTTGAACAGACTATGTACATCGAATGAAAGGCGGTCTTGGAATCTGATGTACACGCCGACTGTGCAACCACCTACGCAAATTCAGCCGGCTCTAGATAATATTTTTACATGTAAGAGCCATCATAGTATCCCTTGGAAGTGTAGCTTCCCGAAAGAACGGTCGAGATGGACACAGCAGACGAGAGCTTGGTGGCGAACGAGGCACGCTGACCTTGAGAACCGGCACCACTGTTTCCGAACTCTCCAAACAGGACGTGGGCAGTGTTCTCTTCACCATTGTTCCAGATAGACCATCCCTTGGAGTTGATGACGGAGCTCATGCTTGTCTTCTGGAAGACAACACGGGCATACTGTCTCCAAGGTCGGCCAAGGTAGTATGCGCCGTTGGGGACGGAGTTGCCGGCAGCGGCGGCAATGTTGCAGTTGTTGAAGACATAATAAGACATGTTGGAGTCAGAGTCACGACCGTTGGCTACACCTTGTTAGAGTTGGTGTTCATGTATATGGGGACGAGCTTACCAGTGATGTAGCCGACTGAGGCAGCAACAACTCGAAGGTCAGTCTTCTCAAACCAGGCAGAGGCACGTTGACCGAAGATGAAGTCAGTAGCACCCTGGATCAGGCAGCGGGAGTAGAGCTGGTAACCCTCGTTGGCGAGAAGAGTGTCTTGGAATCCAGTGAGAGCAACACCGCTGCAGCTAATAAGTAACATTACGACATCAAGTCCACGGTTAACATACTAGTATCCGCTATCAGCATAAGCGCTCAGAGCCACAGCTTGGCTACCCTTTCCATAAGTGTTGGCAACATTGACGTTGTACAACTTGAAGTTGGTAGCCTTGACGCGAAGCGTGGCACTGCCATCGTTGTTGACTCCATCAGCCTGGCTCTTCCTTGCCGTGATGGTGACCTTGTTGCCGCTGTATCCGCTAGTATCGGTCGTATATCCGTACATGGACAGCTGAGCCTTGCGGCTAGGAACAAGGACCTGTTCGTTGTAGGTACCCTGATCGATGAAGATGCACTGAGTTCCGGATGCTGAGGTCGAGAGAGAGTTGACAGCGGCCTGAATGGTGCCAAACTGACCATTGCCAGGAGACTTCTTGACGGTAATACATCCAGCAGGTGCAGTTGTTCGACTAGCAGCAAACGCCGCAGTGACGAAACTCAAAGTCGCGAGGAACTTCATGGTGATGTAGATCAAGAGAGACGAAACAAGCCAATGATGAAGATTCGAAACAGCGAAACAGCTGCCAATGCTACTACTATTTATTTGACTTTTAAACTTCATTCTTAGTACATCTTCATATAACCCCCAACTCTATACTCCAAACACAGCTTATTGGAGATTCTTTTGATTGGTGGAGAATAATGGTTCATTAAATTACGAGGTTTCCCTGCAAGGATTATCCAGTTTGTCCGGAGCGTTAGCCTCCGCTGTTGGTTTCACCCGTTTCAAGTCGATTGCCGTTGCCCCAGACTCGCTAACTTCAACGAGTAAAGCAGGCCATGTTAATCGGGTTATGACCAGATCTAGATTTACCTGAAACTGTATCCTTTGGTGGATTAATTTTTCCATTGCTCTTCTCCCGCAGCTGATAAAATTCGGGGTAGCATGTTTTACGCTCCCGCACAGCATCTCATTTCCTCCACTAGCCAGCGCCCGCTTGCAAATTAAGCCCCAGGCCCATGCTCGAAGTAAAGTTTAACTGCCGTTTACTGTTGCATTAAACACAATTTAAGAACAAGGATGGCAATAGTAGAAACTCAAAGGAAATGCGAAACACGCAAGCTGATTACTCATAGAAGTAGTTGACAGAGAAGTGAATTGACCTCTGGATACAGAGTCTAAAGTAGACTATGGAATACTGTACATGTACTCGTCCCCAACAGCCCAGGACCGCCATCCAGAGAATCTCTATCCAGTCGTCGATATTACGTACGTGTCTATCGTGCACTATTTTAGGCCATAAACGCGGCAACACCCATGAAACATAAGATCATCAAAGATAAGAATGTAAAGCATCCACTACCCAAAAACAGACATCCCACTGAGAAAGTAAGAAGGTTAAGTTGCGGGAGCCCCAGAGCAACGGAGTGGAAATAGAAGAACGAATCGAAGATTATGCGGCTTCATAGTTGTTGGGCGTTTCTATGAAGGTGTTAGTGCAAGTTGAAGTTAAGAAGAGAGTGTTACTTACAGAGCAGAGCAACGGCACCCATGGCAAGGAGAGCCAGGACGGGGCGGACACGCTCACCACCAGAGACAATGACAACATCATCCTTGTTGCCTCCGTGCTTGCAGACAGTAGGCTCGACGAAGGGAGTGACGTCCCAGGGGTTGTAGCCGAGGCAGGTGGTGTAGGCAGTCTTGCAGGTCTCGATGACAGCACCGGAAGCGTCGCAGCAGGCCTTGTAGGTGGTGGTACACTGGACACAGCACTCCTCATCGGACTTGGAGCTGGAGCTGGATGAACTGCCACCGGTAGAATTGGAGCTGCCGCCGTTGTTGTCAGTCTTGCCACCGTTGTTGTTAGAGCTGCCACCGTTGTTATCAGTCTTGCCACCGTTGTTGTTGGAGCTGCTGCCGTTGTTGTCGCCGTGCTTGCAGACAGTAGGCTTGACGTAAGGGGTGACGTCCCAGGGGTTGTAGCCAAGGCAGATGGTGTACTCCTTCTTGCAAATCTCAATATCTGCACCAGCAACAGCACAGCACTCATCGTAGACAGTTGTGCACTCAACACAGCACTGCTCAAGGTCGACGTTGGTGTTAGAAGAGTAGTCGCAAAGCTCCTCGTACTCAGACTTGTAGCCAGACTCGCCATGCTTGGACTCCCACTCGCTGTAGTAAGACTCCTCGTGCTTGCAGACAGTGGGTTTCTCCCAGGGGACGATGATGAAGGGGTTGTATCCGAGGCAGACAGTGTACTTCTCCTTGCAGATAGCGAGATCGGCACCAGGAACAGCACAGCACTCATCATAGACGGTGGTACACTCGACACAGCAGTACTCAGCGGTGTAGTAGCCCTCGTGGTAGGAGTAGGAAGAAGAAGAAGAAGAGACAGAGTAAGACTCAGAGTAGTAGGAGCCGTACTTCTCGACGAAGTAAGACTCAGAGTACTTGGACTCGTACTCGATGTAGTAGCTCTTGTCGTGCTTGCAGGTGGTGGGCTTGACGAAGACAGAGTCGTAGGGGTTGTAGCCGAGGCATATAGTGTACTGCTTCTTGCAGATCTCGATGTCAGCACCCTCAATGCTGCAGCACTCCTCGTACACGGTGGTACACTCGAGACAGCAGATCTCGGGAGTGAAGCAGCTACCGCTGCCGCACTCGCAGGTTCCAGGGGGAGTGAGAGTGGGCTTGACCATGGTGGTCATGGTGTTGGTAGGAAGAGTAGTGGTGAAGTCAGTCATTCTGGTGACCGAGGTGGGCACGTTCATACCACCGGTGGAAGTAACGTCGGTGGTAGAAGGCTCGGGAGTCTGGGCAAAGCCAGTGGCGCTCAAAGCCACGGTCAAAAGACCGGAGAGACCAGTGGAATATCTCATTTTGAAAGATTGAGATAGCAAAAAAGAGAGTGATTAAGTTGGATAAAACAAAAAACAATTAAAGAGTGAATGTGAAGTGGGTTAGTAAAGAGTGGCAGTCGCAACCGGCTGTGAACGAGTGATGCTGGTTGAGCTGAAGAAGTTGATTTGGAGAGACATCCATGGCCTTCTTATACCCATTTTGCGACGCAGAGATGCCTTTGAAAACTTCAAAGTTAGCTCCGGGTAAGACACGATAGACCGACTTGGGAATCCGGGGAAGGGCCGCTGGAATTGGGGAAATTCGATATTTCCCCAGACTAGAGTGCTAGCCTGTCAAAGGGCCTAAGGGGCGCCCTGCCTGTCAAAGATTTCCCTCAAGAGAAACATGCCCCTCGCGAATGTCTTACAAGGATATTTGATAGGTTTCATCATATGACCTCTATTTGGGTGAAGAAGAATGTTGCAGTTCCGACGGGCAATTGAGAGGGATGTTGTGTTGTTGTCGGCTTGGCGAACTGCTTTCATGGAGTTTGTCTGGATCACGGGTTCTATAATAGTAACATGCCCAGAAGTTTTGCTCTATGTTTTCTTGGCGAGAAGCCTCCGAATAAGTTCGTTGGAAGAAACGGCTTGGTTAAAGTCGGGGGCAAGCGTCGGTTCACGAGCTGAAGGGATAGTGAGCACAATGTCTCGGGCCCTCGGTTTAGTCACAGCCTTCCCTCAACAATCAGCCAATCACTTCTCGTACATCATAAAAACATCATTTCTTGAGTGGAATCTGACTTGCCGACGGCCGATGCCCAGACTGCTTGGCTTGCAAGCTGAAGCAATCCAGCGTATAAGCTTTCTTTCGACATCAAATCAGATTCCTAGACCTCCTTCATAGACACTCGGATAGAGGTAGCGCAGATGCAAACCCAGCCAACCAATTTCAATATCATTTGGCTTTCTAATAACTTTCAGATACTCTTTCTGTACGGGAAGGAGATCGCCAAAGCTTGTCTGGGTCCTCAATTCAACTGACTGAACCAGACCCTCGAATAGTGAAATCAATGAGAGACCATTCCCGCGAACCCTCCAAAACGACCACCTTTAATTACAAATCCGAATCCAGAATGTGTTGACTGCCTTCCGATGGCCGGAACTCGCGCAGATGTGGCTCATGAGGCAATATCAAAAAGTTTGACACGACCCTTGAGAATGTCTCACCAGAACCCAAGTCTCAAAACTAAGCAACTATGCATTTTTTTAACCTTGTATATCCCTGATATTTAATTCGCCTGCCGCTCCGCATACCGGTCAAAATTTCAGCCAGTTGACACGTTGCGCCACCAAAAGGTCGAGACGGACAGATGCACGATGACCCGACGAGAAAATTACCCTGAAGTCGGAATAGTCGCGATCAGACGCGATCAGCCGATGGATTTATAGGGGTAGTGGAATGATTATGAATATGTTCTGCGAAAATTTCGGATAGTTAGGGTAGTATTGAGTCTGGTGTCAACAGCGTTGACGTGAGTTGAAGGTCCATGTCCCATTCCGACAATCGCTTTCCAAACATGAGGCTGTACAAGATATATCGGACAAGATGATTTAACCCAAGAGCTTCAAGCCCACCAGCATCCTCAATAATCTTCATAGCCCCTAATACGTGCTTTGCAGCCACGGGATGATCGCCGCAAATGATCTGTGTAGTTAGTATTCCTTGTTCTATAAATCTTCGTCTAGCTAGCGACTCACCTCATCAAGAGCAAGTATCGTGGTCATAGCTACAGCACTTCGACGAGACGAAAGGCTGTCAGATGAGAGATCCTTTCGTATCGTTTGTAAATAGTATTGTTTATACTTAATCGCCAAGTAGTTATACTCATGGCACAACTCGACCCGCGACAGGTGGCGGCAAGCTGCAAGGAGGCAGCCACGAAGTATGATGGGATCAGTAGCAGCGAAGAAGATCCAATTGTTTCTGATATCGGATGCTTTCTCTTTGATGTCCAAGAGTACGGGACAATGAGCAATCTGGACCGGCAGCACGACTTGAAGGTCTGTAATTAGATTAAGTACCGAGTACCTATAGGAAATGCTACCCTATATCCATTATTGATGTGACTTACAGTGATTGAATACAAAATGCTCCGTAGGCGAAAGTAATTGGAGAAAACGAGTGATACCGTCAGGCTGAAAGTCGCCTGGTAATGTATAGGGTATTGATGTTGGTGTTTTCGGCTCGCTGGTCAAGGACACATGGAGACTTTGGGTTTGATCATTGATATCGTTATTTTCTGAGACCTGTTTGACACTATTTCTGTTTTGTTGCGCTTTATACTCAGCCATTCGCTGTCTCCTCGCTCGTGCATGTGCTACACGAGCTGCGTGAGCGTGGACTTTTCGCGTCGCCTTGGCTGAGGCGCGTTGGCCAGGATTAGTCACGCTGATGAAGCTCATTTCGAAAAACTCGTATAAGATCACTCAGGAGGAAAGAATACTGGATAAATGCTACGTGATAATTGTTGACAGACTTGGCGAATATAGTTTGGGCACGGGGACTGCAAAGGATGTTGCTTAATAATTGACAATGATTAATCATTGACGTCGCCAAGAAGTGCTCCTACTATGTTGGGTCTAGCGGAATGCTATAGATAGTACTTGATTTGATCGCCAGCCTCTTCATACACGGCGCTAAAGGCAGCGGCCACTTCTTCTGGCAAAGGCCCCTCTTCAATCGTATCGATATTGTTCTCAAGCTGCTCCGGGCTTGATGCACCGATAATAACGGCATCGCCATACTTTTTGTCGAGAATGCTGTGATGAGCAGTCCATCGAAGTGCAGCAGCATGTCCAGCAATGTTGTACTTGGCCGCTACTGCAAGGGCCTTATCCACTGCGTCGTCAATTGATGGTTTGACGTAGAGAGAAACATAGATGCTTCCCGCTTTATGCTATGGTACCAGAAAGTTAGTAATTAATTCTGCACATACCCAGCCAATCTTGTACTCACCGACGAGTCGAACCGCGATCCTGGCGCAGGCTTTTTGTGACTTCCAGCAAAAAAGCCGCCTGCACCTGGGCTGTAGGCATAAAACGCCATGCCGTATTTGCGCAGGATAGGAAACAACTCTTTCTCGCCACCACGAACAAGTGGGTTATACTGGCCCTGATAAACGCTAGGCTTGACAAAACCCCGTTCTTCGCATATATCAATGGCTTGTTGAACCTCATCGGCTCGGTAATTCGAGACGCCCCATGCCTTGATCTTGCCCTCTCTGTAGGCTTGGTCTATAGCCTCAAGGGCGCCCTCAGGCGGATTCTTGCGATCAGGTACGTGAAGATAGTAGAAATTGATCTGATCAATTTTGAGAAGCTTGAGAGAGTTGTTGATATCGTGGGTTACGCTCTCCTTAGTATGACCATTGAACCAGTCGGCCTTGGTGTCGATACTGAATCGATCGCCTGCGGAAACAGCACCGATGCGAGGTTCGGAAGTGTATGGAGCCTGAGGCGGATACACGGCACCAGTATCCAACTGGTTGTAACCACGCCTGATAAAAACATCGAAGAAGGCGTTGACTTCATCTGGAGTATCAAAACGAGCCCAAGGATCAGCCTCGCTATCTCCAACCTGTATGGATGTTAATTAGTCATGAACAACGAGGTGAACTTAAAATCACTCACATTTGCGGCTCCAAGAACCAACGTGAGAGGTGCCTTTTCCGCAGTAGACATGATTGCTTGGATCTGTGGAATATCTGTAAGCTCGAAGATGAGAAGTGCCTGATTAGAAAACTGCCATCACGGACTGGCCATGTCTTTTATATCCCATTTGACAATGGCTATCAACTATCTGTAAAACTTGGTCAAGGTTGCCAAGAATTGCACTTGTCAATTAGGGAAAGTGTGCCGAAAATCAATTGACGTTTGAATTCTTCGGTGTTGTACGGGTTTTACGTTTGGTGATGGAGGCGTTTTGCCAAGACATGCAATTTCCTATTTGGGTAATTGCACCATTTTGGGAGTCCGGCACTGTTTGCGACTATCCAACTACCATAGAAACCGAATTTGTAATATCGAAATTACACGCTGCTTGAATAAGCAGTTCGTTTATTACAAATCAGCGATGAAGGCATGTGTTCACCTGGAGTGTCTTCTGCATAGTGCAAAGTAGCTCAGTATTGTTTTGCATCCAATTAGAAGTCCTGGATGACTTCATTCTCTATCCCTTTGCGAGTGAGGGACGTATTACTGTCCCACCAGATCTTCAAGTCCTTTATTTCCAAGCAGCTATAGTGATCTTGGAAGTGTCTGCTGCAGATATATCATGCTGATAAGTACTTGGTTACAGGGATTACACTCATACTGATAAGAGCTTATCAATGTATCTCTCAACAGCTCCTATCGAAAGGATTAATGTTAAATCATCAGGATTAGACAACCTTATTCTTTTTCTAATAAGATATTCGGAAATATATCTTTGATGCCTCTGCATAGCACCCTCACTGCCAAGGAGATGCATATACAACTTTATCCGACATAGTTGGCTTCCATCCAGCCACCATCTACGTAGATCTCCTGTTTTGTCATGAACTTGCTCTCATCTCCCAATAAGAAAGCAATCGAAGCAGCAATTTCCTCAGGCTTAGAGTAGCGCTTGATGATTGAAGTAAGGTTATCATCCTCTGTCATAGTCCATGTGCCTCCGCCGTTGGGCAAGTGGAGAGGCTGACGGATCATATCGGTGTCAATGCATCCGCTGAAACAAACATCAGTATTCAGTGTTCAGCGACCTAAGCAGTGTCCACTTACGGGCATAGAAGGTTGACTCTGATGGGGTTCTTGGGGTACTTGGCTCCGCCTTCGTAAGCAGCACATTGGCTCAGCCCGCGGACAGCGTTCTTTGAAGCGGCGTAGGCTCCCATGTTTCCAGAGGCGTACTTGACCTGTTGGCTACCGCAGTTGACGATACTACCACCAGGCTTCATGTGCTTCATCTCATATTTGATACTGTTGAAAGTACCGATGACATTGACATTGAGCACTTCTTGCAACTCCTCGAGGGCCAGTTCCTCGATGGGATGGATGCTTTTGTTCATCTTGGCTGTATAAAATGTCAGCACCCAGCTTTTCATACCGCTGACGAGCTGATCGCCTTACCTGCAACATTAGCAGCCCCATCCAACTCTCCCCACTTGGCAACAGTCCCCTCAATCCAAGCCTGCACATCATCAGGCTTCGTGACATCTGTAGGGAAGTAAATAATCCGGTCCTTGACATCTGGGATATCTTTCTCAATGCCAGCAATGGCATTCTTTAGGTTCTCCTCAGAGGTAGCAGCCATAGACACCTTGGCTCCACGAACCAAGAGGTACCGCGAGAGAGCCAAGCCGGCTCCCCGACTAGCGCCTGAGACGACAATGACCTTATCTTGGAAAGGGTATGGGTTTGCCATTTTTGGATTACCAAAAGAAAAACCGATATTAAAAATACTACGTGTAAAAAATGGACCATCGGCTGACGCTGTTGACTGGTAGATTATATAGAGGAATCAGGACTGTTCTCTGGCAAGCCAAGACTGAGTGGTTTGATGGGGGGGGGGGTAAGTGATTAGACTGCGGTCATAGTGTTAACCGAACGTTGGTATGGGGACATAAAATGGATCATCTTGATTCATGGGCCCTGTTGTTCAGGGGCGAGACTGAATCGTTGCGTTATCTCTTTCCTCGAGAGGACATCTCGCCCGATAGGATGGAAGCGATCATCATATAGCGTTGCATTGTTTAGCGATACTGCAGCAAAGACCGTTTCGAAAGGAGATCTTGCCTTGGTATTGGGTCTTCATCCCTGCTGTAGAGTCTGTGAGGTTGCATTCTGGGGAGGTGGGTTCTGAGCGCTGCAGGAGAGAACTGAGGGATTAGGCTCCTCATGAGGTTTTGCCAATGCTGGTATTGCATGACGTGGGTCAGCAAAAGGGGAAACAAATTTCTTCAGCATTATTTCTTTTTCTTGAGCTGGCGCAAACGGTGGTAAGCAAACACTACATGATATGATCGTTGTGTAGCATTAGCGTCCACGGGAAGCTACCGTTTGTCAAAACTCGGACGGTCCGGTCCGTGATGGTCATTTCTAGTGTCTCCTTTGACGAGTTTATTAAACGAGGCGAGAGGAAACTTGTGGGTTTTATATGGATCTCGACAAGGATGCGATCCTTTCTCACGATGTGGGTTCTCTTTTCACATGACATGGGCAAAGAGAAGTGGTCCTGAACGAATGGGAGTGAAGATTGAAATCAGATCACCAACGGTAAAAAAGGACAAAAGAAAGTAAAAGTGATATATCGCCAAAACGGTCACAAACTGTACGAGCTAAAAATTTTGATATGACACTCAGTTAATGAGCCATTTATTTGGAGACAAACAAGTTTTTATTGACGATGCATGATAAGATACTTCCAATGAATGATATGATGGTGATCACTTCGTCTGGTTCGCATACCCAAACATAGGAACCAGCCCAGCGGCCTGGAACCGTAGGAATCTCAGCCTTGTCGTTCCTGATGCAAGGCCCCATTAATAATAACGGATATAAAGCACGGTACAGAAAAGATCGACACAATCGTTGAGTGATTTGCGAGGATCATGAGCAACCAAGAGTTGCACTGTCTCAACGGAAATCGAAAATCTTGGCCCGCTGCAAGGAACAGACCCTCGGGATGCGGGAGCGCCTCTCCCGACCTTCTCCCAATTTTGAAGCCTAGAAAAAAAGTCATGCATTGTTGCGAATGTGGATTTCATCAGGAAAAAGCAAACGCAATGGTCGGTGACTTGCCATACCGAAGCTGATTTCCCCTGAGGACCGTTGCAATCAATCCACTTCAGCTGCTGTATTAAGCGAATCGCATCGTTTTACTTCTCGAGTTTCAGTAAGGAAAAAAGAAATTATATGTTGGTTGTGAAGTTTGCCAGTCTGTTCACCGCAAAAGTGCCGAGTCGTCTTACTAGTCTATATAGATCTACTGTTACATGTCACAGTGGCAAGTGAGGCGCTTAAGAACATCACCGCAGTTCATATCACAGTCTCAAATAAATCCTTCACTAGCCCCCAATATTTCCCATAGTCTTGTTGTCTCCGGATGCGCAGCGGAAGGTAATCCCGGATGAGCATTAGTGGAGTCATTGTAAACGAAAAACAAAGCTCCTGACATTGTCTCGCCTCGAAACACAAGGAGGAATTAAGCCTGCAGATCTCGTGGTTCCCCAATAGATTAATTACCATCCATCTCCCGACAGGAAAAAGTCGATCTGCCGGTACATCATCTTACCAGTTACCTGCCATTTCTCTCCACGACCGAACCGTACTGCTGGGACCAACTCGAGTGCCGCCATGGACGCCGACCCGTTCATGATGGAGCCGCCCAAGGGGCAGGATAGATTCGAGGCTGGCAGTGCTGCAACTATACAGATCATCTTGGGCGCTTGTCTGTTTACACTTGGGACGGTTGTGTATGGGATGCGAATTTACACGAGAGTTAAACTTTTGAAGAACCCTCTCCAACTCGATGATTGTGAGTTACCACCTTGCCTGCCGTGGAGCTGTGTTGGCTGAAAGTCGGTATCTAGTTCTCACTGGCGCTTCATTGGTTGCGTGTTGGGCGTTCTATGCTTGTACAATGGGCAGTAAGTAAGCCTATCTACATCCACCTATTCGATACTTACACATAACAGTGGTCGCTCAGGGCGGTTGTGCTACCAACTTCTGGCAAGTTAGGCAATCATCATATGAAGCCTTGCTCAAGGTGCGTTCAACAATATCCCAATTTCACCAAGTCTAACATTCTCCAGTGGACAATCCCCGTCAACATCTTCTACATGCTCTCATCCGATCTCGCCAAGATTTCCCTTCTCTTCTTCTATCTTCGCCTATCTCCCGAACGGAACTTCCGCATTATTATCTACATCCTGGTTAGTCTATTTGGCCTATACGCCTTCATATACGCTATGATCAGTCTCTTTGGCTGTCAGCCCATTAAGGCATCTTGGGATCTCGCTGCCCAAGCAAAGGGAAAATGCATAGACAAGTTTGGGTTCTTCTTGGCTGCGTCGGTGGCCAATGTTGTCATGGATCTTATCATCCTGCTTCTTCCATTGCGCATTGTCATCCCACTTCAGATTCCTCGACGCCAGAAGCTGTCACTTTTATTTCTCTTCACGACTGGTGGCTTGTGAGTAATACCTTCCATCTCCCCAACAACACCTCGCTAATGCCTACAGTGTCATCATCGTCGCCATCTGGAACTCCGTCCTCACCGTTAAGCTATTCAGCAGCCCCAACTATACCTGGGGTCTGGCATATGAGCTCTGCTGGATGTATGCCGAACTTACTGGCTGTGTCATTTGCGCATCTGCCAGCTCACTCAAGCCATTCTTCAAGCGAATTCTACCCAACATGTTCAGTAGCCACGGCAACAGTTATGGGGGCCCACCCGGAGCAACTGGAGGATCCAACGCTATCAAGAGTGGTCGAAGGCAGCTTAGCCGCAAGCAAGCAGATGCGATCGAACTTCAATCTGGAGATGATTCAGAGTCGGGAAGGAAAGTTACAGATGATGATGAGGCTACGCTCTGGCCAAAGCCTCAGCAAAGCCTCGACCATGGAAACCACCAAGTCTTAGTAACTGCTCCAGGAGGTATGCCCAGCGTTGCTGGACCCTGGAGAAATAGCGTCAACTACCACAAAAAGGGTAAGTCAGATGGTGGGATCGAGATCGTTTCGACAACGGAGGTTAGGTACAGTCCTAGGTAGAATATTATAGATTTATTTGTTTCAATCGTGGAGTCTTCTACGAGAGTAATCACTGGAAAAGAAATCGCCATTAATACAGTATGGATTTCGGATTTTGAGCGATCAATGACAGTCTATTCATCTGAAGTAGTATCTAAAGCCCTTTCCAGAAGAAAGTTCCAGGCAGAGAGAAGTTTGCCCGGGCTATTTCATCCTTGGGGTTCGAGCTGGAAGCAAGGATTACAGTGTATTTACCAGTCTCAGCCTTCCACTTCGATGTCTCCTGATCCCAGAACGACAAGGAGTACTTGTCTAGAGTAAGATCAACTGTCTTGGTCTCATCCACCTCCAAGTATACTTTAGTGAAGGCCTTCAACTCCCTGATTGGTCGCTGAAGCGAGCTGTCTGCGTGGTGAATATACAGTTGAACCACCTCAGCGCCCGCGAAAGCACCCTTGTTTGTAATGTCAACCTTGACACGCATCTCATGGTCAACAGCCGGCGCGAAATTCTCGGGTACAACAAGGTTTGAGTATTCAAACTTCGAATATGACAGGCCGTGACCGAAATAAAACAGAGGTTCTCGGTCAACCATCTCATAGTATCGATGGCCGATGAAGACGCCCTCGCCGTACACAATATCATAGTCAGCCTTGGAGAAGGTAAGATACGCAGGCGTGTGCTTGATGGATTTCGGGAAGGTCAACGACAGCCTTCCGGAAGGGTTAGCCTTGCCAAAGAGAACATCGGCCATTCCATGACCTGTTTCTTGGCCGCCAAACCAGGCATGAAGAAGAGTTGCTGCTTGGGACTCCCAGGGCATCTCAATGGGCAATCCTGATTGCGTAATGATGATCTAAGATTTGGTTAGTCAGGGGGTTTTGGCTAAAGAAAAGTAAGCTTACAGCATTAGGATTGGCCTCCAAGACTGCTCCGATCAGTTCATCCACGCGACCTGGAAGATTCAGGTGTTTTCGATCGGCACCCTCGTATTCGAAGTCTGAGGAAAGACCAGTGATTACGATTGGCACGTCAACATTCTTAGCAAGTTCCGCAGCATCCTTGATACCTTGGTCCTCATCATAGAGCTCATAGATGCCGACACGTCCAGTGAGTGTCAGGGCAGTGCCAACACCACCTGCCAGGTTCTCGTTGACCTGAAGGACTTCAAGATCAAGAACTTGCCCCTTCTTAAATTCTCCCTCATAGAATCGCTCCATAGAGAGACGGTTGAAGCAAGGGGTTGAGTCTGTCTTAGGGGGCTGGCTCGTCCACAGGTCGATGGCCTCCTTTCCATTGATGATGAGCTTGCCTTTTCCAGAAGTACTGAAGCCAAATTTGAGCTTTCCAGACTCATGGATGGTGTACTTGGCCTTGGCCCTAACGAAGTACTTGGATGGGATGCTCGCGTGATAACTCTCTGGAACATCGACCAACTGCTTCTCGGCAGTAGTTGAGACATAGACCTTGGTGTCTGGGTTTTCTTCGGGGTTCTCGCCGAAGATCTCGACGAACCAACCCTCGGACTTGGAGTCTGGGAGTGTATGGCCCTTGATGATTGGACTGAATCGGAAGGCTAGTTTTGGTGTCAGCATATATACAGCATTTCTTCTTTAAGATTCAGGCTCACAGTTGCAGCCTGGAGTATATGTAATATTCTCCTCTCCTACTACTTCCTTGATGGCGTCATATGGAGTAATACCATAGTAAGGCTCGACTTCCGCGCTTCCACCACCGCAAAGAGCAGGGTTCTTGACATGATCTCCAATGAGACCGAATTTCAACTTTTCTGGGTTCTTGATCGGCAATCGGCTGTTGTTATTCTTCAAAAGGACGACTGATTCAGCGACGAGCTGTCTAATCAGGGCGCGCTGCTCCGGGGTGTCTGATTGGGGAGGCTTGCCCGATTTCTCCCCAGCCTTGACCTTGTTGACGAGGTTCAAGACATTCTCCACTGATTGGTCAACTGTCGCCTTGGAAACCTTACGAGAGTTGACGGCTATACTGAGACGCTTTCCTCTCCAATCGGTAGGCCCAGGCATCTCGAGATCTAAGCCAGCGTTGATAGCTTCTGACGTGCTATAAGTGCCAAACCAATCACTCATGACGAGGCCCTTGAACCCCCACTCTTCGCGAAGGATCTCTTTCATTAGGAGAGGATCCTCACTTACGTGGATACCATTGATCTTATTGTAGGATGTCATGATGGTCCAAGGGTCCGATCCTCGAAGTGCAAGCTGGAAGGGCAGCATATGAACTTCTCGAAGGGTGCGCTCAGTCATGACTACGTTATCCTCGATACTGTTATCAGACTGATCATGGGCTGCGTAGTGCTTGACACTGGTTGCGACGCCTTGTTCTTGAACACCATTGATGTAGTGCGCACCCAAGGTTCCACTAAGAAAAGGGTCCTCGCCAAAGGCCTCGAAGCCACGTCCGATCAAGGGCGATCGCTGTAGGCAGAGTGTAGGTGCCAACAAGACATGGACTCCTCGATACTTGGCTTCCTCGCCAAGAAGGCTACCGATTTTGTGGATGAGTTCAGTATTGAAAGTTGCGCCCATTCCTGTAGCCGACGGCAGCATGGGACTGGGCATCTAGTGGTCTGTTAGTTTATGAGCACTTAGAAACCGAGATGTACTCACACGAGTAAACGACCTTCGGCCTCGAATTCCATGAGGCCCATCTGAAGTCTGTCTTGTCAGCTGCGTCTTTTTCTCTCATATCAGTCAGACTTACAATAAGACCAGGAATTCCATGACGGTCGAGGCCGGTCATTTGAAACGATCCCTGGCCCGCGAGAAGCTCCACCTTCTCGCCCAGCGTCAGCTGGCTCAAAAGAGCTTGAACATCCACGAAATCTGCTTCAGCCATTATTTCCGGAGGTTCCTGATGATGGATGAAGATTGTCAAAAATCTCATGAAAGAACGAGCGATAAATGTCAGTTTTGTTGAATTGGCAATACTCAGCAGGATTTAGCCGTCGGCATTTCGGGCCGGTAGAATATCCCCTCATTACGGTCTATTTGGTGACATCTTGGCATTCACGATCGTCACAGTCAGCAAGCGACTTTAGTGCGTAGACTCCGCTTTGAGTGGACAGTCACGACACGTATGACAAAGCTTCTACAGTGCACACTAAGTGCCAGTATCAGCCAAATTGAAGATGCCGATATGTATAGACCTTGCTCAGCTGATGCCACGTCGCTGTTGAGGCGTAGTTGTGCTATTAACTTTCATTCTCTTGATTCCGTGTTTAAGAGTATATGTAATACTAGAAAGCCTTGTCGCTCACTATTTATTCACCAGAAGATCAACTATTGGCCCTACCACCTCACACAGGCTTTTGTCCGATAGTGATCAAAGTTCGAAACATTGCGCCTTTCTCTTTGACTTCGTTCACAAATCTTTCCTCCAGATTATCGTACGTCGACTCAGGAAGGTCAGCGCCAAGGTCTAGTGCTGTTAGCTTCATTCAACGGTACCCGATGGCCTGAGACTTACTCTTCGCACCCTCGAGGAGACTAGGAATTGTGAGAGCCCAGGGCTGCCATGACAAAGCAGCCGATTCATCATCCCCCAGCAATTTACCCATGGGCAAATCTGCCGTCTGCATTGTGACATTCTGAAGCCCCGCCGTTTTGAATGCATCGGGCAGTTTGTGAATGCAGTCAGAGCCCATGCCCATACCATCAAACATGGCCGCAATGAGATTGTTTACGTCCCTCGCTGCTGGGCCCAAGCCTGGTCTGTCTGTCAGATCAAAGTCGACTTCGCTAACCTGCAGCCAACCTCCTGGTGCAACCGTAGCTTTCCGCTATCAGTTAAGATTTCAACATTGAAACAGTGTAGGTACTTGCCAGCAAGGTTATTAATTGATTTCTGATAGCCCACTTTGAAGCCACCTAGGAGACTGTATCTCAAATGGGTCAAGTCAAATTCCGCGGTGAGTTCTCTCTTCGGTGGTTCACTAAAATCATAAACTTCATATCGTATTCCTTTGTCAGAAGAGGGCAGAAATGCTTCCATAATATCGGCTCCGACGAGTTGGGCCGATGATGATACCTGCTTCTTCAAGTCGCGAAGGAGAGTTCCTAGTACATCCGTCAGTCAGATAAATTTCTTGGGAAGAAAACACAAAGACCTTACCATCAGCACATCCCACGTCGAAGACTTTCAGGCCTTGTTTGTCTAGTGAAACCGGTGCAAAAACAATCCTGTTATTAAGACATCGCTGTACCCAGGCGTGTTGTTTCTGAAGACGTTCAATTTCTCGGCTAATTTCCCATGGATACTCAGATTCATCTTTGGTAGGCATGGTAGAACTCAGAGGAAGGTTCAGGATGGTTGCGTTGGAGGATTGATTGCTAGAGGTAAGTGATTGTGGTGAACTACCCGGGGTTGTGAAAGGAGAGTTGGGTAACTTCGTAAGATTTATAACTTCTCAACTAACCACTTCACTTACTATGGATTCTGGGAAAAGTTGGTCAGCTCTGGAAGAAGGCTGCTTCGAGATGTCTCCGGAATCTAGTAAATGTCTCCGGATGTCATGAAAGTCTCCATTTAACTGGAAGTCAAGGAGCTTTAGTTAGTGCTTATTGCTTGGCTGCATTCCGCATGCTGTATATCGTACCAGTCATTAGTAAGAGCTTATTCATTCAATCTGCTATATGCCTTTTGATGTTATTTTTCTGGGAGCTCAGCCCTATACTTGATGCCTAGGGAGTTGCTGATATAGAGAATTGCAACTCGTTCAATGACCAATGACTACCCACTTTGCAGCATCATTCATGTCAGATCAGCGTTTCTCTCGGGATTGCTTGGATTGCCGATTGGTATTTTATGTATTAGCTGCTTACCCTCTTCTTAGTTGGTCGAATCAGTACAGCCCTATGGATGAACGATATGTATGGATACAATCCTCCTACCTACAGGAATCCTTCCAAGTATTCTGACACTACCAGTCAAGCTAACTCCGGACACGTGTTCCGATTATTAATCAGATCTATAGCTGGGAAGGACTCCTGCGCAGGCTTTATGCTGCCAAAAGGACAAATAGTTAGTTTCTTCGCACCTGGAATAGAGATCTTTTCAGGGATTGGCGTGTGATAGAAACCAGTTAAAGAAGGCCTCAAAATCCATCGCAATGGAGAATGGACTCTAGCTCCTTTGTTAAATTCCTTTCATCATTAAGTGAGGGCTATGATTCAAACTTATCCAAGCGGAATCTTTAAGAAGTTCCACATCTGATCCTCCTGTAACTTCCGGTTCTATGTTTACCTTTCCCCCTCATGGCGGCAGGCATATCTTTTGTGAACAGTGCCTGTGCATCAGACAGGAAGGTCTCCAGCGCTGGGTTGTCTGGCTCTGTCTTGTCGACAGACCCTTGCCAACCGTGCTTGAAGGCTCGTGTCTCAAGAAATTCGAGTTCGGTGTCACTAGAAGCACAAGTTGAGAGCCCACCAGATAATACCCGTTTCTCCAAGATCGAGATACGTCCGCAACGTAATCGCCCATATTTTTCAATCTCTGTATTTTCGTCCTAAAGCGAGGCAGGAACTGAGAGATCAGCGAATTGAAAGCGTATTATCTCGGTGCCCTCGTAAGCAGGGAATTGAGAAGATCCGCTGAAAAACATGGTGGCTGCGAACACGAATGAATGCTCTTATTTGAGTGTTGGAAGACTAAGCTTTCGCGTGGGAATAGTGAAATACTCATGGTAACTTGGCCCCTAAAACTGCTGACATAAGGTACTTGATCAGTGCTGCTCCCTGTCATTTTCAGGTGTTTGGCAGGCTATTCCTTCTATAACGCGCTACATGATGTTCCATGTCTACCTAATAAAGTTATAGTCAGGATTATCCTATTTTATAGAATGCTTGTGATGGAATATAATAGAACTGTTAGTCAATATCAAATAGATTATACTTATTAAGGTATTAGTATCGAAACGGAATATAATTATCCTCGAATCTCAATTACATTGGCGGACGAGTGAACTTTCGGCCAATCGATACAAACTCCCAATACCTTGCAGTATAATGTGCACGGCTAAGCTGTAGTAAGTGAGGGTAAATTGCATATGAATTATTCGTCATTTATTACTTGATGATGGTTGAACATTGAAAAGCTTAGATTGATGTATGTTCTAGGATGTGAAGGCAACGTAAACGAAGCCTGATGACATCAATATATACAACTTAGAACAAGACATGCCACACACGCTTCCAAGCAGGGCCGTTAGCCAGCTGCTCGCGATAAGCATTGATAGAATCCCAATCATGCTCACGGCGACCAGTGTCGAGGTCGACCTCACTGAGCTTCCTCCATCCCTCTCGCTTCCAGATATATCCAACGATATAGAACAAGATAACAACAGGCATAGCCAGATACGACTCGAAGAAGCCTTCGGCCGTACCAAGAGACCCGTCGATGTTGGTTATGGCAGTGTAGAACTGCGCAATAAGAACAATGATAATCAGGGTGAGGCCAACCCAAGAGCCCCAAACGCCAAAGATGGCCTTGAAAGGAATCTCATCAAGAGTGTGGCCGTGATACTTCCAGGCTGATCGGAATCGAATGTGGCAAAGGCAGATAGAGCCCCAGGTGAACAAGGCAGCCAGACCGGAAAGAGCCTGTAGCCAAGTGAAGACAGTGTTTCCGGAGCCATCGACACTGATGTATCCAAGAGCACCGATAGCAATGATAGAGACGACCGCGGGAAGAGGACGTCCGGACTTGTCGATGAAGGAGAAGAACTTGGGAGCGTAGCCTTGTTGAGCGAGAGCGACCAGGGTTCGGCTACCACCATAGACGCACGAAACACCAATGGACAGAACGGAGACAAGGATGATGACGTTCATGAAAGAATCATAACCGGTAAGATGAGCGTTGGCAGCAGCGATGACGAAAGGAGAGGCGCTGGGGTCGTCATTGCCGGCATTGAGAAGTCTCTTGTCTGTAGAGCTGACCAAGAAACCGACCAAGAGGAGACCGACGATGTAGAAGAGGGTGATTCGCCAGAAGACCTGCTTGATAGCACCGGGAAGGGCCTTGGCAGGGTTCTTGGCTTCGGCAGCAGCAAGACCGACAAGTTCTGTTCCACTGAAGGAGAAAGCAGCAGTGACGAACACACCTATGTTTCATTAGACTGGGAAATAAAATAGAAGTTGATAGAATAGCCTACCACAGAATCCTCGGAATCCGTGCTGGAAGGCACCAGGATCATACCAGAGCTTTGCACCCTGGTATGTGCTGTACTCGCCGTCAGAAGGACCTCCTCCACAGACGAGAACAACGGCGACAATCATGAAGATAACGGTTGCAGACAGCTTGAGAAGTGCAGCCCAGAACTCTTCTTCGGCATATCCGAGAGTTCCAAAGATGTTGACGAGAATAATGACAACAAGGAACACCTATGGTGCGTCAGTGACAAGCTCACGATAGCTTCAGAAAGATTCAACTTACGCTGACCCAGATAGCCACGCTGGTATGCGGAGCCCAATACTGGATGACTGTACCGCAGACTGTCAATTCGAGAGGAAGAACGAAAGCCCATTGCATGACATAGTTCCAACCCATGGCGAAACCCCAAGACGGATCAATGAATCGGTTGGCATAGCTAATTATGTTATTAGTTCACTTTTCATGTGCGAGGCTGACAATAAGTGCAAGGCTGGCAGTACTCACGTGTAAAAACCACCGGAAACGGGATACATAACAGCAAGTTCACCAAGAGCATAGACGACATTGAACATCATGACTCCCATGATCAAGAAGCCAATGGTCAGTGATCCAGGACCACCAGTCTGCAAAGCAGAACCACTACCGACGAAGAAACCAGCGCCAATACTGTGAATTAGTTAGCACATGTCATCGGCATTGGTGCCGGGTGTCATCATTTAGCAGGCGGCAATAAGCGGGTGTTGCACAATGACGACAGAGCGAAAACTGACCTGCCACCAATAGCAATCATGTTCAAATGACGTGGTTTCATCTCCCGCTGCAATTCAGCGGTGCCCTTCTCGTAATCCTCATGGGGAGTGAAGGAGGAGGGCGTAAGCCCATTGCGCACCGCCCATGACTTCTTAGGGCCCTCCTCGATGGGCTCAGTGGTGCCATGCTTCTCATCATATCTGGGGGACGTGTCGTGAGCCTCAAGGGCTTCTCCTTTGGAATGAATTTCTTCTGACATGGCAAGGTGCTTAGTAAGTCAATGCCTAAAGATTTACAGCCCGGAGAGAGCGCGGGAAAGTGACAGATATATACAATACCACTGTCTCCAGGAGTGGCAAAACCCTTGCGCGAGCCTAATTGAAAAGCGGAAGGTGGTCCGTCGCAGGATGAGGATTGCAGAGATAGGTACGCAGTGCCGTAGTGTTGGTTGGTTTCACTGTAGCAATTGCTGGTCAAAGCTGCGACTGGGTGATGGATGGGTGCTCTATCTCACGGATAAAGCGGCACTTGCTCAGCTGGGGCAAAGTGGACACTCAGTAAGCCACCAAAGAACTGGGGGACGACGGACTAGCCTATCAACCGTTGGCTTGCGTGCTCTATCGGAGAAAAGAGAGTACCTAGGAGTGAAGTTCGCGGGAGCCAAGAGCTGAAGAGTTCAAGGTTGGATTGTGGCTTGATTTGGTGCATTCTCGGCTCCGAAGCCATTCTCGTGAATTCCTTTCTGTGCGACACTCGACATATGCCCATGACATGCGGGAGATGGGTGAACTGCAGTCTGCAGTCAAGATAAAGTGCGCAAAAGAGCTCCTCCCGAGTCTGGGGAAAGATGGATCTTTTGAGGTATCTATTTGTCATAGATTCCTCTTTACCCCGGAGTATCTTGATCTGCGTAATCACAGCAGCAAATAGCGTATCACTTGAATCATGGGGTTTTGTGGTTCCCCGGAGCCGAGCTAGCCGGACTGTCTTATCAAGCCCCGCCGATCCCGAGGCTAACATACGATGGATTCGATAGAATTAGGAAGAGAAGCTGTTTAATTGGATAGACACGCTGGTTATCTCCTTTTCAGCGATACGAATGGGGTATGTTTGTGGAAGGACCGACTTTGATTTGTGTCATGCGAGGGGGATGAAATGAATAGGTTGCAGTCACTCATATTAGACTTTCAGTTTCATCCACGAATCTGAGGTGAGAACGCCCAGAATGTATGGGGCGAAACAAAAGGACATGCCAAAGAAGGGGACTTATCGTGGTGGCGGTTAGAGGTGCCACAAGTTGTAAATAACAATTCATGACATGAAGTTGAACGATCTCAAGGTATTTCCAATTAAATCCGTGACTGGTCTCTTGGCAGGGCATTAAAAGCCTCCGACAGCTTGGCACCCGCGATGACAACCTTGGCATCGCACTGCGACCCATTTCCCCAGAAAATGGCCTGCAAGACGCGTAAGGTCCCTACGATGGAAAAGGAAGCTGTTACATAACAACAACAAAGGAATAAAGCTTAGATTTCGATTTGACCTCCCGCTTTAAGGGTTCCAGAGCTAATTGCTAATAAACTCATCAGTCAACCAGCATTCCGTCTCCACGCGACGCTCTCGTGTCGCCCGCTCCCCTAAAACAGTGAGTCCAAGCGCTAATCTTTGCTGCACTGCACTCCAGCGATCCCCACTGAACCAAACTGTCAGCTTACCTGCTTGAAGCCCCATGTCTGTCGATCTCTCCCATCGTCAAAGCGATCGCCATTTCTCCAGGCGAACAGAATCTAAACGGCGATAAAGATTTTAAACAAGGCTATCAACGGCAGGATGACGCAGTAGACAAGCCTTGTTCGCATTTGGCTTGCATTAGCTGCAGCCATTTCAATGCATCGCGTGCCGCCTCAGAAACGGCTAAATAAGGAATGACGTAGCTGATGGAACTGTCGATCCGCTGATAGAGAGCTAACAGATAGTACCTTATCGTCGTGTTTAATATTGCTTATCTGTTACATAAATAGCGCACTGAGAGGCGAACATTCCGCTGTCGCGGAATCACAATTGATATCTGAATTAATCTGTGTGGCTTGTATGACATACCTCATCGTAAGAACTACTCGAACACTAGCTTAACTTTACGTATGCGTTGACTAATGATAGACTCACGTTGTCTAAAGAAATGTATATGTGGAACTTCCAGCTGAACTGATATGTTGCAGGGTATCCTGATGGAATAAAGCATCATGGATCGCGGAATTAACTCAAAATACTATTCTTGGATCTTCCTATGCACACGTCCAGTCATTGATAGCTTAATAACAATGTTTATCTACACATGCCACAGTAGAAATTAGCTCAAGTCGCTATACTCTTTTGTGTTGCCTCTGTGTATGCTTCATTCTCCACCTGCAACCTTCAGAACTGCCTTCTCAGCTGAAAGCTTTCCTTCTTTACTTAGCCGAAAAGCTTCAGTAACAGCGTCAAGAGTTCCAACCTCTCTCACAGGGTTCGTCTCGAGGTCGCCTCGCCCCAACATTTCGGTCACCAGCCTCAGATATCTTTCCCAAGCTCGTTTCTCGTTCGGTGTCTCGTGTCCAGTACCGTCAAATACTCTATACTCATCGCCCAAAGCCCTTCCAAAGACTGTGAAGGCTATCATGGACTCAGCTTTGACATACGGGTTAATTCCACGGATTAAGTCTTTGTTAAGTGGTGATAGAGCTATTAACCGAACTCCCTCGCTTTGCATCAAGGCGCTGGCCACTTTCTCTGGTGAACCTCCGTCCGCAATGATATCGAACGCGTACTTCAGTTTGCCTTTAGCAATCTTTTTGACTCGATCTACCCAATCCTCGTCATGATAGTCGACAGTGACTTCTGCGCCCAGCCTCTTGAGAAGACCATGGTTCTTGGAAGACGCCACTGCAATGACACGGATACCGCTGAGTCTGCCCAGCTGGACCGCGTAAAGCCCAACACTTGTCGAAGCACCATACACCAAGAAGTCTGGTCGATCGTTCTTCGATTGGTAAGGTTCTGGGAACGGCATGTGCTGATACATTGCCTGCGTGGCGGTAGCGAAAGCCAGTGATATAGTTGACGCCTGCTGCAAACTGATGTTCTCTGGAACCGCGAAGACAAGAGATGCCTCGATGTTCATAAACTCGGCAAATGAACCTATGCCCTCATAAGTAGCCCCATGAACCCAGCCTCCAACTCTTTGGCCTTTCTTCCAGTGAGATCCATTGGAGTCTTCAACTGTTCCGGCGAAGTCACAGCCCGCAATAAGACCTGGCGGCGCTGAGCCATCCATGACATCGCCTTCGACAAGCTTCCAGTCTCCAGGATTCAGGGCCGCATAGTGAATCTTGACGAGAATCTCCCCATTGCGAAGAGTCGGGCGCGGGACAAGCTCGACGGATCCACTTCCTTTCCCGTCTGTGACGAAAGCTCTCATCATAGCCATTGTAGTAACGGAGAGAGATACTTGAGGTATTTGAGGTATTTGAGGGTACGTTAGGGTTGTGTTGTTTTTACTGGGGGATCAGAAAATGATGCACCGAAATGTTGATGCGAATATCATGAAAATTTCGACGAGGTATAATTAATAAGCGGCGTTGACAATAACGTTATGCTAACTTGAACATCAGGGCATTTTGTATCAGTTCAGGACTAGTGAATGCATCACGGGATTCCATGCGAGGTGGCCTATCATGTCTCTTGAAGGGTTCCTAAACGGGCAGCTGGTTGAAGAGGGATGAGCATCCTTGTCAGTTAAAGCAACTCACTAATAGTTCAACAGCGACTTACCAATATCACCCAAATGAGAAGTAAATGCACAAGGTGACGTAGTTGTAAGATATAGTTCATTACTATCTAATTAAACATCATCGCTCATTATGCAAGAGTGAGCTGCCTATACAAGACTTTTTCATGGCTTCTCTGCCATGTAGGAAATCCAGCATCACCAATTCTTGTTCTTCCAAATCGCAAAAGCAAAGACAAACCCCCAAGGACATAGGAAATCGTGAATATCATAATCTACAGACGAGCAGAGAAGCTGGCCTGGGCACTCTGACCGTAAGCGCTCTTCTCGGGCTGGTAGAAGGGCAGAGATGTAACGGTGGCCTTAATTCGCTTGCCAAAGTACTCAATCTCGACCTTGTCACCTTCGATGACTTCCTTGGGGAGATAGGCGTAGGCAATGGGCTTACGGATGCTGTAGCCGAATGAAGCGCTGGTCACGTAGCCTGATGCTCGGCCCTTGACGAACACGGGCTCCTTGCCAAGAACGACAGACTTGCCGTCATCAATGGTAAGACCACGGAGTTTGCGAGAGACCTTCTCGGCGGATCGGCCCTTGAGAGCATTGTATCCAGTGTAGCCGTCCTTACCAGGCTGAAGAGCGAAGTCAAGTCCAGCCTCGTAGGGATCATACTCAGTGGTCATATCAATACCCCAGGAGCGGAAGCCCTTCTCCATGCGGAGGGCGTTGAAGGTGCTTCGACCAGCAGCGATGACTCCATAAGGCTGGCCTCCCTGCCATAGAGCGTCCCATAGCCGCAGGCCGTTGTCAGCGCTTGTGTAGATCTCCCAGCCCTCCTCGCCGATGTATGAGAATCGAGTGGCAATAACGGGAATACCAGAGATATCTGCCTTCTTGACGGTGAGGTAAGGGAAGGCTCGGTCTGAGAAGTCGTCCTTGCTGACGAGCTTGATGAGATCCTTTGATCGAGGACCCCAGACTCCAACAGCAGCCAGACCACCTGTGATATCGCGAACCTGCACGGCTCTGTGAGGGCTGGCCTTGGTCTGGACTTTGGCCTCGCGGGTGAAGTAGTGTAGATCGACAGGGCCGTTGACACCAAGGTGGAACAGATCCTCGCCAAGCCTAGCGACGAAGATGTCACTCTTGATACCACCGTGGCTATCCAACAACAGGGTAAATGTGACGTTGCCAACCTTTCCAGCAACATTACCAGTCGTCAAGCGCTGCAGCAACTCAGCAGCACCAGGACCAGTGACCTCCAGTCTTCGAATAGGAGTCTGATCATACAAAGCAACAGCAGTTCGTGTCTTCCAAGCCTCAACCGCAGAGACCTCAGAGTAGTACCTGGATGACCAAGCATCTCTCTCAACAGGCTTCCAAGCATCAGGCAGGTCCTTGAGAAGCTTCTCGTTGGATGAGAAGTGGTGAGGTCGCTCCCAGCCGCCAGCCTCGAGGAAATAGGCGCCAAGTTCTTGCTGGCGCTGGTGGAAGGGGCTGACGCGGAGGTTGCGGGGTGACTCCTTGGGCTGGAGAGGGTGAAGAATGTCGTAGACTTCGACGAACTGTGTGGATGAAGTCTCGGCGACGTAAGCGGGGGAAAGCTGAATCTGCTCAAAGCGGGCGATATCGCATTCAGAGAGGTCGATCTCAGATCGTCCTGTGGTGAGGAGCTGGGCGAGGGCCTTGGCGACACCAGCGGATTGTGTGACCCAGACAGCCTCGGCGACGTAGAAGTTGTCGAAGTTGGGGGCCTGGCCGACGAGAGGGCCACCGTCGGGGGTGAAAGACATGATGCCATTGAAGCCGTGATCAATCTCTGTCTCTCGCAGAGCAGGAAGGATCTCCTTTGACAGCTCCCAACCGGGGGCAAAGTCCTTGGCAGTGAATTGGAGACTGGAAGGCATGTTCTTCGCATCGACATGCTTGGGGGTCTCGCCCAGCGAGGCTGCAACAACGGGCATTGGGCGATGGCCGTAGAATCCAATACCGTAGTGGTCACCGTGCTCACGGTAGTAAAGATCCTGATCCTGGTGACGAAGGATAGGCAGTTGAGCACCGTTGGGCTCCTCGTTCTTACCCTTCTGGCTGGGAACTGAAGTTGTGTGGACATATTGGTGAGCCATTGGTGTCAGGGGCACAGGCAGGCCAACCATGGCTCCGACCTCAACACCCCAGAATCCAGCGCATGAAATGATGATATCAGCCTCGAAGGTTCCGTTCTTGGTGTGAACGGCTGAAACGTGGCCGTCGGCGTGGTCAATAGATGTAACCACTGTTGAGCCGTGATACTTGACACCAGCAGCTCGTGTTCGCTCAATGAGCTTTGCTTGGGCGTCTCGCGCAAGCGCAAGACCATCGGTAGGAATGTGAAGTCCACCAAGGACCTTCTCCTTGTTCAACAAGGGGTAAATCTCCAGGCACTTCTCAGGGCTGATGAGATGTGCCTCAACGCCATAAGAATAAGCATATCCCCTTTTTCTCTTAAGTTCCTCCAGGCGTGCAGGGGTAGTGGCGATCTCCAGACCGCCGACTTGGTTGAATGAGTTTAGTGATAGCAGCTTCTCAACTGTGTATGTGGCCATCTTTGTGAGTGTCTTTGATGTGTTTGTCTGGAATACCAGGCCTGGGGCATGAGAAGTTGAGCCACCAGGCATGTCCAGGGGTCCTTGGTCAAGGACTGTAATGTCGGTCCATCCTCGAGCAATCAGCTCATCAGCAACATTGACACCGACAATGCCAGCGCCAATGATCAGAACCCGCGGTGAGGGAGCCATTGCTGTCTGTGTATGTTGCGAGGTACTGGTAAGGATGATGGAAGAGAAGAGAGATGGTTTCTAACACAACAGCTTCTATTGGCAAAGAACAAAGGTTCTAGTCAAAATATATCTTTCTATCAGCAATCTACGACTCCGCACTACTCCTCACCAAGATCATCGTCCAAAGTATCTTGTCACTATGTCATGGTTACGATAAGGCAACTCAGATGAGAGCCTCCGGTTGCGGGAGCGCTCACGTGATCGGTGTTGGTGCTTTGAGGCGCCGTGGTGGAGGGCGTGTGTTTATGTGTTTGGTGGTTTCTGGCCTGCTCCCCCGCATACCAGAGATAACGAACCAGTCTAGATCTATTTTGGTCCTGTATCGCACATTGACCGGGCATCAAGTGCCGGTCAACAAGAGCCTGTGCCGGGATGATAGGATAGTACGCATGATAACGTACCGAGACAGGCAGAGATATGAGAGAGATTCACGCGATGTCGGATCTTGCAGCGACAACGGCCACTATCCAAAAGACCTTGAAGCTCAAGGTACGGATGGCCACTGACAGTTAGTTACAGTAGACGCTCGGTTGGGGTTGCACGGGAAGAGGAGACAGGGATAGCTAGGAGATGAATCAGCTGGACCGGCACAGACTTCTAAGAGCAAAGGCTATTTTTACCCTTGCAAGCAAAAAGAAAAACACCGCGAGTCTCTGGTCATGGGACCTTTTGCGGGAGAGTCACATTTCACGATGGCTTCACTTTGAGTCTGGGCTGGGGTTTGAGAGCTCGCTCGCTCGCTGGCACTGAGACCCCCATGCCCCATCCCTGCAAGTTTTAGGTTACGGGTACACCAATTGCGATTGACACGAAGCCCACGCTACCGTGGAAATTATTCTGAGTACTGTTGGTCATTACAATTTGTGATGCGGATTTTGGTGTTGCTTTGGTGGTTTTCCCCCTACTTATCAGGCTCTTCGTGCCGCATTTCCTCAGCGTTGACCCAATTGAGAGTACCATGCCAATTGAGTTCACGATGATTAGCTTGGTGGCGGGGAAATAACCGGTAATAATGGCAGCAGTCTTCACCACCAAACGGCGCATAGTTAATTGCTTACAGTCGATGATCGTCTCCAAGAAGCTTAGCTATTGTGGCAGCAGAACATGGTTCATTGTTGCCAGGCACGTTGAATCCCATGATTTCCATGCCAAGACGGTGATTGAAGGCCCTGGAATTGAGTCTCATCTCCCCAGTCAGCCACCTTCACCGCAAAGGAGCATAACGTCCAAGTGGCAATTGGCCTATGAGTGAAGACCACATTTGTCACAAAAACTGCACTACCGATGGCGTTCGGATACGAATATCCCATCCCAACGCCAATGTCGTGGCACCCTCTCTCTTGTCTTGTGGAGCGGTCAGAGAGTCGAAACGGCCGGCTCGAGTTCTCTCACGGGAACATTCTGATGTGCATTACGCGACGAAGCTAAACTAAACACCAAAAACCGTGCATCACGAAAAAAAATCTAGACTGTCCAGCTGACCCGCCCCCTCACTCTTGTAAGCCAGGCCCCTAATATCGCTAGCACTGTAAGTTCCTCCCCCGCGTCTGTTGTACCCTGGCCCTGGCCTGGCCAGAGCTATACCCCGACTTCCCCGGAAAATGAGCATTCTCATTCTCCGTACCCCAGATGGAGTTGAGGGACCAAGACGCCCGGTTTCATCGGGCTCCGCCTGTTGACACATAGAAACTTCGGGGAAGCTTACTTTTTTGTGTTGTTGGAGGCACGGTCTCGGTCCAAGCGCCACCCCACGACACTTTTTCATCCAGTCCAAGACTCTGCACGACTCACCTTGAGCTAGGGATGGACACGCTGTGCATATCTAGCGTCATCTCCATCTCCGGCAACCTTGAACCTTTTTTTTGCTCCCCCGCACTGAACTCTTGTCTTCCCCAGAAAATTCTGCTCCTCCCCCGGTTTCGGCTACCCCGGCCCCCTCCAAATCGAGAGGTTCATCGGAGAGCCGGTCTCCGGACGAAGTCTTAGTGAGCTCCGCAGCATGACGCTTTATTGGAGTGTCCTTGGCAATGGTGCAGATGGTGACAGAAGAGAAGGATTATGCAACTCCGCCTTGCTTCAGTATCGCTACGGGTGGATATTTGGAGGGGAGGACTACAGTACACGTAACTATGACAAGGAAGACTCGTTCATCATGCATGGAATGACGGGAGAAGCCAAGGTAGCAAGCAGGGTAGGAAGGTAGTATGTGTGCCCAGTCTTCTAGACGCTCCGATTAAGCAAGAGAATAATTCTATCTGTACAGGTCCCCACTGACGTACTGTAGCCGTTTTAGCCAACCCATCATTACCGTACCAAAACTCCTAATCCTAAAAGTGATTAAACATGATATTACTAAAGTTTTCGCCCTCCCACCAAGCAGGCCCTCTATTCTCGCTAAGCGCAGGTTGGGGGTCATCGCACCCCATGTCGGCGATGTTGACAAACTGCGACGAGTCCGCGTAGAGCCAAGGTGTAGTGCACAGCGTTAGATCGCCATCCACGGGGATTTCGTCGTAGACAGTGTCGCGCGCCGAGTCTGGACCCTGCGACGATAGCGGGCCTGGCTTGAAAGATAGCGTTGGGGCCTCTTGGCCGCCGTCTGCAGTGTTGATAGTGATCTCCGGTGCGCTAGCAACGATGATCTCCAGGGTGATGTTCTCGTTGGCGTCCTCGTTAATGGGGTTGGGTACGAGAGATTGGTTGAGAAGACCAGCTGATGGCAGCTCGTGAGAGTCTGCGACGGTGTTGAATTGGAGAATCCTCCACATGAGAGGAACGCTGAGGTAGATCTTGGAGGGCATCCAGTCTTCAACGTCCATGCTATCAGATGTACCTGCAGCGATGCGCGTCATCTTGTCCAGATTGCGGTCCTGTAAATTGTTAGCGCAAGTTCAATTGGCAGTCAGTAGAGGAAATACATACCAATGCTCTGCAGGCAGCAGAAGTAGGCAAAAAGTTCTTCAAAAACCGCCTACACTTGGCAAAGTCCGTGTTAGACTTGTGCTTTAATCGCGCCGCAGCAGCGCAGCAGTAGTAAAGGTGCACTGTCGCCGCGATAGCAGCGACATGGCCGAAGAAAGGATCGGCAAGTGGCACTTGCTTGTCAACGACCATGTCGATCATACGAACGATCCATGTTGAATGCAGCAACGCCAATTCTGAAGATCGTCGCCAGAATGTGTTTGGGATGGCGAGGTTGGGGTTGTGCTGCGCTCCAACGATGTAGAGGAAAGGATGGTTGAGGACAGTGGGAATGACGTGGTATGTGAATTGCTCCTTCAGCCACGGCGCCCAGTAGTCGCGATGCATCTTCAAGTCCTCAACCTTGCGCTCGTAAAACTTGACTGTGTCGTAGCGATGGCACATGGGTATTCTGTTCTCGGTCTCCATAAAGTCGGCAAGCACTTTGGCGTACATTGAGTCGTGTCGCCAGGGCTCCTTGATGTTGTTGTGCGCGCAATCAGAAACATATTTTCTCACTTGACTCCAGACCCAGCCCAGATGAACGCTGGTGTTCCAAATACCAGGCTCATTCTGATGTTGGCAGCCAAGGTCATCGCGGGGAAGAGTCGGGGCTCTGGGGTCGTGCTCTGGTGGAGGGCCTCGAGTGGTGGAGTACGAGGGCCGCCAGACCTCTGTTGGGACGCTCAAAAGACCTTCTTGTCGACCGTAAGACTGCTCAAGCATTTGCAGACTCCAAAATAGCCTCTTCTTGCGATCCGACATGGGATCTTCCATGCCGTAGACAGACTCGACATCCAGCATTGCAGAGCGACATAATTGATGCGCAAGGCCAAGGTGAAATTGGCCGAGGTGGACGTTTCCGTCTACGATTGTTAGCACATGCGTCGCAAAAAAATAATAACAAGTATGACGTACCAATAAATGAAGAGTACGAGAGAAGACAAAGACTCTCAAGCGTCGCAAGATCCACCGTGCCATTGGCGATCCTCAGCATGATAAGGCTCTTAGCGTTGTTGGCGTACAACTTAGCCTGGTCCGCATTCTCAGAGAATCGCAAGGTCAAGGCAAGAATGCTACAAGCGAGCTCATCATGCATAGATCCAAAATCTCTAACCTCTTCGCGCTCAAAACACCATATTGGCTGTCGGTGGCAGTACTCAAAGTACAGAGTAATGCCTACAGCGATATCGGAATGGCTCGGTCGCAGCGACGAGTTTTCGGATTCGGACTTGACGGAGGGATGGCTGGTGGGATAGCTGTGCTCGCGGGTGTTTCGCACGCCAGAGTATGACTTTTCAGAGGTGTCTGTTGTTTCTTCAAGGGCGGAGTCAAGCTGTTGTTGTTGTTGTTGTTGCTGCTGTTGTTGGTGTTGGTGTTGGTTCTGTTGTTGTTTTTGCTGTGACGTAGGCCTAAAACACAAAGTTAGCGGGCCCCCTCACTCGGGAGAGTCAAAGGGAGAAACATACAGGCTTCCGTTGAGCAAAAAGTCAAGCTTCTCTTCCAAATGGGCCAGTCTCTCCTCCTAATCAATGGTCAAGATTGTGTTCCTTTTATTTTGCCGTGTGCAGAAGCATGCACAACGTACCGAAGGGCCGCTCTGGGAGGGCCTGATTGCCGGGGGGTATGAGCACGACTGTTTGAGGCGGACACAGCTTGAGCATGCTGGCTTCTCGCCTGGACAACGGGTCTTCTTTCGTCTAATTATTGTATATTAGTACAGCTGTGACAGACGCGACAACATCGCAGTGTGTGTGTTTTCCAACCTGCAAGTCAGACAGGCGTGGTGAGAGCGTCGTCTGCCGCGGGTGCTAGTGGGAGGATTATTGCTGCTGCCGTTTGTGTTTTCCTCGCCGGGAGACATTGATGATCTCGACATTTTATTATTTCTGAGACAAGACTGAAAATAATAGAAAAGAAGGGAGCAAGGGAAGAATTGTCCCAGCGACAAGAATATAAAAAAAAATGATGAGATGGATGGATGGCGTTCGAGTTGCTGAACCTTGTTCGGCGACAGAAGGGGCCTGCTCCCACTAAATACCCTTGGAAGCCAGAACTTTGGATGTCTACAGTGCAGTTGACTTTAGTTACAGTTACTGTTACAAACCCCGCACTGCCTACTGGCCAACTTCACTCGCTCGTTGGTAGAAAAAAGTAGTGCAGTGAGTGGTCCTTGCGTTGCTGATAACGCGGGGTTTGGCTAGGGACCGGGCCTGTTGCTAGGCTTGCTATGCTTGCTAGGCTCGTCAGGAAGGCTAATGCGATGCGCAGTGCCTGAAAGGACAAGGGGGGGTGGATAATGTGACTCTGAGACTCCCCGTCAGAGAGATGAGGCCCACTGAGAGGGAGAGACACAGCAGAACGTGGGATGGATACGGTATTCTTTCATCAGTGTAGTGTAGTACTGTGCTTTGCTTTGCTGCTGTATTCACATTGTATCTATTGAGTCATGCTCCCAATATAGACAAGGTGAAAACTCTTCACACCGTAGATTTCCCTATCTTCCCTCATCCATTCATTCGGTCATACCGCTCGTTATCTTCCGCTACCGACACTACCGACATAGACGAGGCGAGACATCCATGTCAGTTGCACCCACCTTCTATCAGATCTTCCAGAAATACCTATCTCTGCTCTCCTCTGCTTCACCGAGACACACCTCGTTTTGCCTCCGACTAACGGAGATCCATCGGGAAGAGATAACGCACAGTGGATCAATGATCACCTACTAGCCCAGGATGTCAGATAAGAGTGGGGATATGGAGAAGCATCTCGAGATAAACTTACCAACTTGGCAATTACACTGCATTCTACTCCGACAACGCACTTAAGCATCCGCTTGGCTGAAGACATACTACATAGTACAGCTTGGCAAAGGCGATCACGGCACGGTTCGACAGGTCATGGTAGTAAAAAGAATCTCAATTCGTTCATTATGCTCGTAATTATGCCGTTCAACGCCCAATCACATCTCGACTAATCCCTGGCTGTCTCTCCCCTGCAGTCAGTCAGCATGTTCCCCTCAGAGGATGAATGCGACTGCAACTGTTCCATCCAAGTTTATGTCCTTCCATCCTTCTTCTTTTGGTGCTTCTATTATGTGATGCTACTCTAATCTAAAGTCTGGCCGCAGGATCAAGCAGGTCCCTCATCTCCGAGTTGGGGAACTCGCAGTTGAGTGCTGAATCGGGACGCTCTCTGTCCCAAGCCCACTTCTCCTTGAGCTCAGGCTCGAGCTTGTCCTCGAGCATCTGCACAACGTACTTGCCCAGCACAGGGAAGAACTTGTATCCGTGGAACGAGCCGCATGTCGCGACGTACAGGCCCTGGGCCCCTGCGTGCGGAGAGATGATGAAATCTCCACTAGAAGTGAATGCGTCCCTGTTTCATTCGGGGTCAGTCGGCCTTTTCTCGTCGTCATCAGTGGGGTTTGGGGGTTACATACCAGCAGATGCGGTGCTTCTCGTACTTCCAGTGTGCACCCTTGCTGCCAAAGAACAGACGGTTGGCATCGTCGATGTCTTCCTTGAGCTTCGTAGGCACCTTCCACTGAGCATAGTCCTTCTCATCAGGGGGTGCAGACACTACGCGGCCTGGGAGGACTTGACGATGGTTGCTGAAGATGTTGCGACCCCACCACTTGATCTCACGATCCGGTGTAGGAGGCAGACTTCCAATGAAGGGAGACTCTGCGACTAGCATTAGCTCATGTTCTAGAAAACGTCATCCGGGAATTAACTCACTGTGCTTGTAGGTATATCCTTGGAAGCCAACTGGCATGTCTTTCATCTTGGCGAATGACTGGTCATCCAGGGTGACCATGCCGGTAGTGATACCAGCAGCTGTGATGCGATCACCGGATCGGAGATCAGGCATATTGTGACGTGCAGCACTGTATTCTAGAAGCTTGGCTGTGAAAGCTCCAGTAGACAGGATGACTGTATCGGCCGAGATGATCTCGCCCTTGGCCGTTTGGATGCCTGTGGCGCGGCCGTTCTCAATCTGCACAGTAGCCACATCGGCAACAACGTACTTGACGCCAAGCTTCATAGCCTCGCGCGTCACAGCACGCAGAGAGTCGCCAGCCGCGCCCCAGCCACTGTTTCTGTTGACAAGCACCTCCTTGGCACCAGTGTAGTCAGCCTCCTCGTAGAGACCGCCATACAGCTTCTTAGCCTCCTCAATGGAGTAGACCTGGATATCTGAAGCACGGCCGAGCTTCTTGTAGTTGTTGATAACGTCCTGAGCGTAGTCGCTGCGGCAAACCCAGAAGACACCAGCCTTGTGGAAGTGAGGCATCCAGAGAGGGTCTGACTCGAAGATATCCTGAGCCTCAAGAGCGAGACGGCAGTAGATGAGATCATCGTAATCAGCACGCACAACCTTGTTCCAATCCCAAGAAGCAGCTACACGGTTGTCACCGTCATATGGATCTCTGTCGACAATTGTGACGGAGGCATTGGGGTACTTCTGGATGAGCTGGTAGGCGGTGGAGACGCCAAAGACGCCAGCTCCCACGATGAGGTACGATTGAGAGGCCATTGTAAATGGTGTGATGCTATTGGCAGACAGACAAGAATGGACAAGAATTGGTCTGTCAATAGAATAATAGAGAAGACGGATAACCACCAAGTGAATTAAACCTCTATTTCACCTCGTCCACTGGGCCTTTTATCACCCCGCGTTGGAGAGCATGCCGGTCTCGGTGGCCACCGTATTCCGGAGTGCTCTCACCAAAAAACTGATTTTCCGGCTTGGATCTGGAATTCCGGAGCTGAGAGCCGGAGTCCGGGTATGGGGTAGAGAGGAATCCGATCACGTGAGCATTGTTATCTTGGAGTTTACTTTTGGAGATGATTGTGAAGTCGCGATAACTTCATGTTGGAGAGTAAAATCGTACGATGGTACGATGGAAGGAATTGGGCTTAATCAGATGATTGATTTTGGGAACGCAGTTTTGGATGGGATGTTTTGATGCTTTCGCATTGACCAACCGTCTGGATCGCATCTCGCCGCAGGCCCTTCATCTCCCCCTCCCCTTGGCTTGTCTTGTCTCTTGGTGTCCTCAATCCTATATCACCAGATCTTGGCAGGTATCCTCTCCCATCCCATCACCCCTCTTATCCCATAATCACCTGGTGACTGTATCAATGGCATGAAGTTATCCACGCCTATGTTCCAGCCTCCCAAACCTGTCATGTACGAGTTGCCAGCCAGATCCCGCAATAGGTAAAGCCTTATCTCCATATTTTGGGTTGGTCTCCCTTGGCTCGAGTTCCCTTCCCTCCCCCGCATTTCTTCTCCATATCGGTAAGTACCCACGGCTCACGGAGATCATTGATATCATTAGCTACGCTTGTTTCTCCGCACGCAGAGATAACGCGTGTCCCTATCTTATTCTTGGACTAGCTTCATGCACAATTTGCGCTCGACTACCCCAATCGGCATCACCCATGACAAGGGTTAGTCATTGCGCTACGCTACCAAGCGAAGCAAAAGCAAAGCACCCCAAGATACACACTAAATTGGGCCTCCAACACTTATCTGGTCCTCTCCCAATCAATGCTTCACACCATCTCTCGGATGGTCCGTGTCCGTAGTAAAGTGAGGCAGCTACAAGCTAAAATAGCTAATCACTCCTAATCTGTCAAGATACCGCTGCAACTTTTGCTTATCTGGATGCAGTTTGGTCCACTTCCCCATGTCCAAGGGCCCAAAGTCCATCGTGGTCTCGATGTCTTTGCTTTGCTGGCTGGCGTGGCAATGCCGGCACTCGTCATCCCTACCCCAGAGTAGAGTCAGATACCAGAGAGAGAGGCCCAGGCACCAACACATGGCCAATGCTACACTGCGTCGCGTCCTTAGCGCCTCTCATTCTATCATTTGACCATCTCGATATCAGGGGTTGAGGCCATCGTGATGTGACACGACCGGTCAACAATGCCGTCTTGTGTTATCTACACCCAACCCCGGAGTGTAGACCGTGCGTGTCCATCCCCCACGTGTATCGTGAATGGCTTCGAGAATCTGTCGTGATCATGCAGCATTCTCGAAATGGAGGATTCTGCCGACTTCGCTCTATTTTCAGGATCCTGGTTTTATCTCCAACTTCTTCATGGGCGGCTAACGGCAGATCTTACAGCGACACCTTGATCCAAGCGAAGATGTTCCAAGACTTGTTCCATGACAAGCGTTTCGCTCACTTCCTTGCAACTTCTAGTGGGTTTCCGTTGACTTACGTAGATAGGAAGGAGAGCGACAAGCGCCGGTACCTAGATCTGGATGTTCGTTGCAGGGTAAGAGTTGACGAAGATCAATGCAGGGCTCATCTCGCTTGCACTATCCGTATCTCGAGGCCCAGATAGGTCATGATCTTATCAAAAGTCTTGCAATCTGGAAGTTATAGGGTAGGAGTCGAGATTTTCTCTTAATTCTTTGTGACTGACTGTCGTAGTCCAGATGTTAGCAGAGTTCGTATAGTCTTTGTAGCCTGTACAGCTTACCTTTGAACACACTGCTTTTGCCAAAGCGCTTGTATGGCGATTATTAGACGTTCCAGTGGAAGTAAAAACAGGTTTGAGTGAGGGAGAAGGAGGACGCTTGTATATACAATGAGTTGTAGGTCACTTCTATGAGAATTCATTGGTCCAAAACAGCACAATACCTCTCTATCGTCTCACAACATACGACTCTGAGCGCTCTGTCGTACGATCTTCTTATTCATTACGTCTTGTGAGACGCGAGAATTGCCAACTTTGCCAAGGTTTGAGCTTTGATGTTGATAATTTTCAGCCAGAATAAGTCACTATTCAGAGAACACCTTGCAGATTGAACCATTTTGATGTCACTACGAGATAGAAAACGAACGACTATGAACCCAAAGTCATACGAAGTCATACGATCTCATATGTGCTTTCTCTGCTTTTTTTGAGGCCCGTGGGCAGCTGTTTGTGTATTAAAACCAAGGTTGCCGTTCTCACGGTGAAGCCTGAGATAGCCAATTTTACGCACACAACTCATTTCCCGCTGCAAACTCTTACCGAAATTCACATCCCATGCCAGAAGGACTTCAATAAACTCAGAGGGAACAATGTCGAGCGAAAAATTGTCAAAGTGTCTAGGAATCCCTTGACTCCCCATGGGGAGAATTGCCCGGCGACCCCATACACGAGCCATCGGTTGATCTTACCATGAAATATTTCCCGTGATGGAGTTTTGAATCCATTATTTTCTGGAGTCGGTCTAGACCTTAGATACTGGTTAGCTCACGACTTAACCTAATCGCTTGGCCCGACCCCGGACTCGCCGGCACAGACCAACCATTTCCCACGCTTAAACATTTCAACTCTCGCCTAAACTTGCTTCTCCAACAATAATCCCTCTAACAGAAAGAACCTAAGCGGCCTGTTATCCATTTTCTGCGGTCATGTATCAGCAATTGCAATCAGACGTATCCGCTGTCTCCATTTTGATATCGAGCGTTGCAGCGAGGGACGAAGTTGTTACGAAATCGCAGCGTCCGTATGACCATTGAAGTGGTCATTGCTCCGGCATTTGAATTCCATGGCGACAGGCAAATTAATGCAGACATGCACCAGCCTTTCGTCAGCCCCGATCAGGTGCTCGGCTGCACTTACACCGAATTCAATCTCAGCCCTGCTGAGCTCAGCTGAGCTTCTGGAAAGCTCAACAACGAGCAAGTTGAACCGAATTACTCCAAAAATACAAGCTCGTAACTCCGATAAGGAATTGCCGGTTTCTAGAAATTCATGATCTTCAGCGTTAAATCCTTCCTCCAACGCTGGGCATCTGCAGGTCCGGAACGGTCTAATTGCAACATCACGAAAGACACGGAGGCGGTTGACGTGGGGGACACGATACAGACAGTGGCGTAGGAACACGGCCCCTAATCGAGTATCGTAGAGTCTTAGACTAGAGGCCGTCATTGATGACTCTTGGAGGGTCTAATTGAGGCCGGACATGGCTTGTTTAGAGGGGTGCAATATTGCTAGCCGGGCCCCAAAGATAGCATACCCGATCATGTGACCGGTCGTCAACACCGGCGTAGAGGGCCACCTGATTGCAGCAACAACTCAATCTATCGAGATGAGACGGTGTTGGGTATCAGGTGGCAAGGGCGTGGTTGTGTATTGGCGATAGAGTATGGACACGCCCTCTAGCTAGAATTAGCTTCAGATGTGCCAGATGCACCAGATGCAAAGAAGTATTTAGAAGACGTCTAGTTCCAACCTCAAACGGAAATTATCATCACCATCAAACACTACTCTACCAAGCAAACAAAGCTTCTATATAAGACTTCTTCAAGTCCTTATCACTCAGCTTCACTTTTGCCTTCTTATCTTCACCAAGATATCCAACTCCTCCTCCTCCTCTACTCTCTTACACACAAACACATTCACAATGGCCCTTTCATTCTTGAAACGAAACTTCGGCCTCGGTGGCTCTGCTGCTGCCCCTGCCTGCCCTACAACCCCTGAGAAGAGCGCCGTTCGTGCCCTTCCCGCTTCATGGTACACCTCAGTCGAGATGTACGAGCTTGAGAAGCGAGCCATCTTCTCCAAGAAGTGGCTCCTCACCACTCACCAGGCCCGCGTCCCCAACGCTGGTGACTGGCTCAAGTATGAGATGGCCAACTTCGAGTTTGTCATTGCCCGCGATGAGAACGGCAGCATCAACGCTTTCCACAACATCACCCGCTTCGGTGCTTTCCCCATTGTCGCTCCTGAGCAGGGTGATCACGGTGATGCCTCCACTGGCTTTGACCAGACTCAGAATGGTCTTCTCCCCATCCACGTTAAGGTTGATGCCCGTGGCTTCATCTGGATCAACATGGACGGCGCTAAGACCCCTGAGGTCGCCTGGTCGGATGACTTTGACAACCTTGACGAGCATGAGCGCTTCTCTTACTACAACTTTGACGACTACAAGTTCGACCACGTCTGGGAGATGGAGGGTGACTACAACTGGAAGATCCTTGCCGACAACTACAACGAGTGCTACCACTGCAAGGTCGCTCACCCTGATATTCCCACCATTGCCGACCTCAACTCATACTGGGTCGAGACACAGAAGTCTTACATCCAGCACTTCGGTGCCCAGCGACAGGACCAGATTGACCGCGGATTCCGCATTGCTGTCACATACTACCTCCCCAATGCCTCCACCAATATTTCTCCTCACTTCTTCATGATCCAGCGCTTCGTTCCTCACAGCCCTAGCCGCTCCACCATGCGCTACGAGTTCTTCCGTAACAAGAACTCCAGCGACGAGGACTTCAACCTCATCACTGAGCTCTACAAGCGTGTCATGTCTGAGGACAAGTACCTCTGCGCCAACGCCCAGAAGAACGTCAATGCCGGTGTCTTCATCAACGGCGAGATGCACCCCGAGATGGAGCAGGGCCCTCTCTTCTTCCAGCAGAGCATCCGCGAGCAGCTCCAAGCTCACCACAAGAAGGAGCAGGAGCTTGGCCGCGAGATCTGGCCCGCTCAGCAGGAGGCTCCCCAGACTGCCATCAACCCCAAGGTCACAGGCGAGCTCAACTACTCGTCGGGCATTGACTACCGGCCCTCAAAGAAGGCGATTGTTGTTTAAATTTGGCATATTACAGACATGATTTCATTGGGAGGATTTTACAAGATAAAAGCGAGTTTTGTTTTTTCCAAGATTGCATTTGATTTACGAAAGATTATGACCTGGCAGATGCATAATAAGATAAACTTAGCATACTGCAACATTTCTTAGATAGAAATTGAGAACCTTTACTTCAGAAGCTCATTCTACCTACCATCGTGACTTGCTCTGGTGATCTGATCAAATAAACAAGCGGTGAGTTTTCGGTCAAGATAACAAGCTTCACCTCACTCGCCCAATGCAAAATGATAAGACTCACCTTGAGATGGTGTGAGGCTGAAAACGGACTTGAACACCGATAAGCCGGCATCCGATCGACAAAGGCCGTTCTTCCTACACACCCCGGACAAGAATGTCCTGCCTGTGCTTGGGCAGCTCGGTAGTGATGTGACCGAAAGCTTAAATCGAGATTGTCTCAGCTCCCAGTTGGAGACAAGATAACCCCTCACAGTCAGCGACAGACCAATCAGTCTACACCCTTTTCTTTTACTGCGTGAACCCCCGTTTCGCTTCGTGTTGGAATGCCTGTGTGTAGCGCTAGTAATGCAGGACTTGTTGGGATGTTGCCCTCCAAAGAAGCTGCTGTGCTGTTCTGTGCCTGGTTCCAGTCAGTTGGTGGTGCTGAGATAGGACACCACTAGCCTCTAGCTCTGCCAACAAAGAATGCGCTGGTAATGCCTACGTCGTCTTCCAGCCTTTCCACGCCACCAGTTGATGTCAATTCGACGATAACTTTCCATCATTCAATTTTTAGCCCGTCGTACCCGACTATCGTGAGCCTCGTTGCAATCGACCAAGGAGATTACATACCATGCCATCGTTGGTCATAAGCCTGATGATGGAGGTCAGTGCCAACTACCCAAGGGGCCGGAAATCGGCATGCGTAATCGTATTTGATACAGGGCTAGGGAAACAAGTAATTCTACATCCTTCATTGTACCATTGTCCACGGAATTGGCAGTATGGCGCCCGCACCTTAAAAAATAGGCACGAGATGCGACTCCTCAAAATTCTCCATGGAGGGGAAAGGAAGAATTGGTATTATGAGACGAAACTCAAGCGACAGGTGACCTATCACGGACTGCCGCTTTTATGGCTCTTTATCAGCCCTCTCTTAGTTATAAAT
>JABCJY010000325.1:0-45441 GCA_013184415.1 Fusarium concolor | reverse complement strand
TACATGGGTGCTTGACTTATTAAAAAATACAACCAGTCAGTCAATCTACGCTATCCTTCCAAAGGTTGACAGAAAGCTAATAGAACCCTTCGATTCCAGACTACGATCATCAACGCACCTGTATCTCTACGCGGTCTCCTCCACAATACTTCCCCCATGGAAGAAGTCAGCGACCCTTTCGACCTCACCTCACGGCGACGCGAGAACGTGACAAAAGAACAAATAAAGCAAGATTATCCACAAGGCGATGCCCGTTTGCTACGGAACTTCTATACCCGACAAAACAAGCTTATCGACCAGTTTCTTGGCATCGACGATGAGGAAAGGGCCCAGGCCGAGGAGGAGGCTCGAGTAGCAGGGAAAATCAAATTTGCAGTTAATGCATCCTTTGTGGTCAACTTTTGCCTTTTCGTTATTCAGTTATATGCGGCTATATCGACGGGGTCGTTGGCGGTATGGACATATACTTATGATATAAGCTGACGGCTAACTCGAGATACAGCTATTCGCTACTGCAGCAGATGCGTTTGTAAGTGTTACTCGCTTGTCAAGCGATGCGTTCTAACCTTGAACTAGATGGACCTTGTTTCATCTTTTGTGATGCTCATCACTTCCTGGCTGGCAGCTCGTCCTAGCATCTACAAGTATCCTGTTGTCAGTAATGTTATCCGCCGAGTTATCGATACGGGCACTTATGGTATTCTAGGGACGAACGCGGATTGAAACCATTGGAGTTATTCTTTTTTGCGCCCTCATGACAACAGTGGCGGTCCAACTTTTGATCGAGTCAGCCAGAACATTGGGCACTGGCAAGACTGAGTCTGAGGAACTTCACCTAATTCCGATTGTCTTTGTTTGTGTTGCCAGTAAGTTAGCAATCCAAGTCGTGACATTCGATGGCCGATAATGAGTTAAAGTCTTTAGTAAGGCGTCTCTGATGCTGTTTTGCATGACCTACCGCAAGTATCCATCGGTTCATGTATTCTTCGTAAGTCGAACCAGGGCCACACCCAGGGTCATCTCAACTTTCTTGCTAACCATCTGGTAGATTGGCCACCGCAACGACATTGCTGTTAACAGCTTTGGTCTTATCATGTCAGTTGTAGGTGACAAGTTCATCTGGTATCTGGACCCTATCGGTGCCATCTGCATCGCACTTCTTATCCTCTTCTCATGGATCTCTAATGCCTTTGAGCAAATATGGCTTCTTGTCGGCAAGGCAGCACCTCAGGAATTCATAGCTAAGTTGATCTACATGAGCATTACCCATGATGAGCAGATCTCTATGGTTGAGACCGTGAGTAGAAATCCTACAGGTTCCGAAGATTGACTAACAGAGAAAGTGCCGCGCGTATCATGCTGGACAAAAGTATTATGTCGAGGTAGACATTGTCATGGATGAGCAAACATCTCTCAAGATCAGCCATGATGTTGCTCAGTCACTGCAGCGGAAGATTGAAGGTGAGCCATCTTTCCAGTCCCTGTCGGCTGTGCCAGCATGCTAACACCTTTGTAGGGCTTGGTGATGTTGAGCGGGCATTTGTTCATGTCGATTATGAATGCGATCATAATATCTACGAAGAGCACAAGCCGCTATATGATAGGAAGATATAATTTAGGGCAGAGCCGAGATATTTCCTAGACCTATAGCTTTACCTAATATACCTCGATTTTACATAACGTCATGTTTGTTAAGTTGCTACATAGTGAGATATTGTCAAAGCTGACACTCTCAACCGCGCTGGCCCTGTTTGGGAATGTTGCCTCAAATAATTCATTGCAGTAAATCAAATCTGGTATATAACTTAGGCCCCGGTATATTAACCCTCTACGCTACTCCGGATAACTCCGCATCTAACGGGAGCTTCCGTCTATACTAAAAGAGCCCCGAACTATAGTAGTGACATATCCCTGCTGCTGAGCCTTGATCCCATGCTTATTGCGGATTTTGAATCCACTCTCGGAGTTTGTTGAGAGAGTATGTGTCGTGTTTCTTCTCAGAGGTAAAAAATACCTCCTCATACCATCCTTCAGTTCCCAGTGATTGAAGACGGTTCCCCACAGCTCGGCAGGACCCGAAATCAATCAACACTGGCATTCCATCCTTGACCATGATGTTGTATGGATTGATATCGTTGTGCGCCAGGCCCAGTGTATGGATGTAGCCCACCGCTGACTGGAGCGCCTCGAGAAACTTGGGCTTGTCTAATTTCTCAAATTCTGGAGTAGTAGAGCATTGCTGTAGAGTTTCATTCAGCCTTTCCATAACTATGGATGTAATGCGCCCACGTCTGACACGACAACCATGGTATCTGACAATGTTGGGATGTGGAGTTTGAGATATTTTTTCCAGAATAAGAGTCTCTGCCCAAAGCTCTTTCGGAATGAAATCAGTTCCTTTCATAGTCTCGTAATTGTTAAGGCCTGGTCTTTTGATATATACCGAATTTTCATCCAGGTCGTCAGGTGCAATCTTCAAGCTGACGTCATTCGGGATTTCGGGGTAGATCTCTTCGTCCTTGACATGTTCCAAGGCTGCAGTGAATTCTGCGAAACTCAGCTCCCTCTTATTCTTTGTCAACTGACCAAAGAACACCTCTTCATCCGGAGTGACAAGGTAAAAGGTGACATATTTAGGCTTGTTTGCCTCTGGATCCCATGCTTCTACAATGGTCAGGTCTTGGAGCGACGTCACGGTTGGGGGTGTTTTCTCGGCCGCCGTTCCTGGGTCGTTCATGTTGAGGACGATGACATGAAGTAGGGTTGGGACTGTGGAAGTATATGATATGAAAGAGGCGTCCTGTAAGCTGTCTGATTCAATGGTATTATGAGGACGCGAAGAAAGATGGCAATGAAACAGCAGGGAGAGCTAGAAGCCTTGAACAAAAGGTTCAAAGTTGGTGGAACATAACCCCGCACAGTTAAGAATTAATGCAAGGAATTAAGCGAGTAACCATAGCCACCTTACCAAGCTGAATAAGCCAATTATAATCTCGACATAAGCGCTTTGGTTTGAGGGCACCTGAAAGTCTTTAGATTATGACCTGATACAAGTAGCCTATCTAATAACCAGTTGACAAATATGTTGGAACCAACAAGTCTTCCAAAGGACCCTTGGCAGATTAACACCTTATACAAGGAGGCCCGTCTGATAACAAGTTGGCGAATGAGTTAGAACCAACACGTCTTTCAGAAAGCGCTCGAGTATAAAGTACAGGATATTGTCCATTCTGTCTATTGCTAAACCGTCCTCTTGTTCTATACAATATAACTACATTAAGCACGCTCAGAACCCCGAATCTTTATATCCTCGAGTCCAAAGCCTTGCTACTTGCCAACTTTGTATTACTCAATTTCACTTCTGAAATGTAAGGATCAGCTCCTGGTTCCAAGAAGATACTTCTTGGTATTTATATATACTCCTTCTGAAGGTCGATAGAAGAGTGGTATCTTGTGTGTGTTGAAGGAAGAAGAAGTGAAAGCTGGCTGCTGAGCAGTGCTTTTGTATGTGTGAAAATAAGGTTGCTGCAGATGAACTATATTAAATTTTGACTATCAGCTGTGGAGAGAGGGACGAAGCTAGCTTTAGACTTTGAAAATCTCGAACAACCAATAAACGAAATATACTCCTTCTGAGTTTTTTATTCTTCTAACTTGCATCCTTAGGTGTACTACTACAACAACTACAAAGGTTGTAACTAAGCCTACGGGCCAGACGAAGACTACCACGACAACTAAATACGTCGACTGTGGGAGGAACACATGTGCTACATCGGCATCATTTACTGGACGTTGAAGAAGCCCTTTGTACCACCGCTCAACTCAGTACCGTGGATCATGAAGTTCAGCGAGGCGATAAAGCTATTCCAACTCAGGATGGTCAACAACGACAGACTCAGGCAATTTTATAATAGGAATTAATCTGCATATTATATGGTAGATTATGCCGAAATATCTCTGATAGTGATGTTGATACACGTTATGGCATGTAAAAGACTAAAGTCCCTTGCATTCAAGCTAGGGCACCTTATATCCTGCAACACATGTGAGAACTATCCTGGCAACTGTTCTGCAATACCCACCAGCCATGAATGAAATCCATTGAGAAGCTTCCTGCCACCAGGTATCGAAGGTGTTTTCAACCATTTTCCGATGTTATATTGAGGTTTCGAGTGAGGGAAACCAGAAGGAGTCTCTAGAAGTTGGTAAAAACGAAACTTGATGTCGGTGACGATCTAGGTAAGCTTGTGAGGCTAATATCTGTTAAGGAATACCTAAAGTTATATATAAGTTTAGGTAAGACTTGGGTAATTTTATATTTCTTTAGGGCGCATAATGTCTATGGTATCTAAAGACATCAGAATAGGTAAAGGTTTAGAATTAGGTGAAATGAAATAAAACAGATACTCTAACTATATAGCAATTGATATCCTCCTTGAACCACCATCCTAAAGCCACCATCCAGATTAACAACAGCAAACCCGAACTGTCTGAGAATACAATAAGCTAAGTAGCCGCGATAACCGACTTGACAGTATACTAAAGTTGGTCTTGAGTTGTCTAGAGTGCCCAACTGAGACCTCAAGCTGTTGAGTGGCAGATTAATTGCCTGGTGAAGATGGCCGCGAGCGAATTCCTCAGGTGAGCGGACATCCACAATCTGCAGTCCATCAAGCTTCTCTCTCGTAAGCTGCTCAGCTCGAACAATCTTGCAATCTCCACGAAGAACATTCGATGCCACAAAAGCAGCCATATTGACTGCGTCTTTCGCCGAGCCATATGGTGGAGCATATCCTAGCTCGAGATGCTCAAGATCGAAGACTGTGCTGCCAAACTGCATAGCTGTCGCAAGAACGTCAATGCGTTTGTCAACACCATTCTTGCCTATAATCTGAGCCCCCATTATGCGGCCTGTTTCTTTCTGAAAAGCGAGTTTAATGGTCATGGTCTGTGAACCTGGGAAATATCCTGCATGATCAGGGGGATGCACTGTGATCGAAAAAGGATCGCGACCAAGTCGACGGAGTGCTTCGGTTGAAAGACCAACGAAACCCAGGGTAAGATCAAACACCTGGCAGATAGAGGTGCCAACATTGCCACGATAAGCCACCTCTTTGTCGCATATATGGTCAGCTGCTATGCGACCTTGTCTGTTGGCCGGACCAGCCAGGGCGAGCATTGCTGGCTTTTCCATGACGTTGTTTTGTGTCTCAACCATGTCTCCGACTGCATAGATATCAGGATCAGAGGTTTGCATATGGGAGTTGACGGTGACCCCAGTTGCACCTAATGCTAAACCAGCACGCTTTGCGAGACTTGTTCTGGCCCTTACTCCCGCAGCCAAAACTACCAGGTCAGCGGGTACCACAGATCCACTAGATAAAACGACTTGGGATTTATCGATTCTTTGGGCCGATTCGTTGAGGAATAGTTGGATTCCGTTCTTGCGGAGTTCTGAGTGAAGCATCTCTGCCATTTCGCCATCAATGGGCGGAAAGACATGTGACCCGTACTCGATTATCGAAACATCGAGTCCAAGTTTTCGTAAGTTCTCAGCCACCTCTATACCGATGAAACCAGCTCCAATGACGCATATATGCTTTATATCGCGGTCTGAGAGCAAGCCATGTACTTTCTGTAGATCAGAGATTGTCTGCATAGTGATGATATTGTCCAATTCTGTCCCGGCACATGGCGGGCGAAATGCTTCAGCACCCTGGGCAAGGATGAGCTTGTCGTATCCAAACTGACGAATGCAATCATCTCCCTTGGTCCGCACACTGACTGAATGGTCTGTAGGGTTGATATCGACGACTTCAGCGTGAAGATGGACATCGATACTGAATCGCTGCTTGAAGTCATTGGGTGTACGTAGTATGAGTTCCTCGTCCTGCTCGATAACATTTCCCAGTGCGTAAGGGATACCGCAGTTGGCGAAGCCAGTATACGCTCCTTGTTCGAATACGGTAATAATGGCTGACTCGTCGAGGCGCCGGAGACGGGTAGCCGCAGACATGCCACCGGCAACGCCCCCAACTATAATAATTCTCTTTGGCATAGTGAAAATGTTTTCAGTGTAAATAATAGCTTAAATTTATTTGATCTCGAAGTTTTGCAGAATGAGAACCCTTTATATTTAGGTTTCTGTCTGATTATTGCATTAATAAGATCGCAGTATATTTTAGACCCCGACATTAGTGCTTGTTGCACGGATCCGGCCATTTAGGGCAACACGTACGCTGTCTAAAGACGACTCGTATGATAAAAATCACGCTCACTGCTGAACAGTCTCCACAGAGCGTCAGATCATCATATGACTTGAGTAATCGAAAATACCATCACGGCAAGTAAAGATTATCTGAAGCGACGTTTCCAGTAAAGTCATGGAATATATTTAAAGCCCGAACATAGCGATTACGAATTATACAATTTTAAACCAAGAACCCCGTTTCCTTCCAAGACTTGATATACTTCTGTGCAACTTCTGTACCAACAGCTCCCAACTCAGACATAGTCTTTGAATGCTCTTGCGCCTTTGCAGTGTCCAGAATGAGCCCACCGCATGACATGCGTTCAAAATTACGATCCAAGAAGTCAATGATGTGTGCAGCTGGATTTTCCTTCTCTGCAAGTGGCGACCGAGATACCCTTCTAAGCCAGTCACGGAATGGCAGAATATCCCCAGGTGCAATGTCGAGAGCATCGGATAGCACGAGAGACATGTCCTTCCATGACTGGCCGACAGGGTTATCAATGTGGTACACAGGATGAGGCTCTGGGGCAGCAGATTCGTCTCCAATATACAATAGCTCTGCCATTGTGGCTGCGGACTGGTCGACAGGCACCCACTGCATCCGACCGTTCAAGTCTGGCCAAGTACGGAGTGAATAAGCAGACTGTACTAGGAATGCGAAATGCTCGACTGGGTTCCAGAAACCACTCTTCGAAGAACCTGCGATCTGTCCTGGGCGAACAACCATGGGCCTGAAGAGATTCGGGTACTGGTGCAGTGTCTCGTCCAGCATACGTTCGCAGACCCATTTGCCTTCGCAGTATCCCGTGGGCAAGACAGATGAGATGGGGACCCTCTTCTCCAGTACTTGTGGAACACCTGCTTTGGCAACAACACCAATGGACGTAACCAGTTGAAAGCCCACTCGATGTCGGTTCTGAGCCTGGTTCTGCTTTAGAGCCATGTCGCGTGCCAGGTCCAGAAGATTACGCATTATCTGGAACTGAGACTCGAAAGCGGAGATGGGGCGTGTGCCACTCATAGGCCACGCGTTATGCACAATGTGAGTACCGTTTTGTACCAGCCACTCGTAGTCAGAAGTCGCCAACCCAAGATGAGGATTTGAAGTCTGAACTTCAAAGACACGGAGCTTGGAACGAGCATTAGAAGACAGATCGATGCCTCGTTGTGAGAAAGCTTCCATTTGGCGTGACTCAGCATCGATGCTGCTGGGTCTGTTGATGCATACGACTGATTTGACGCTGGGATTGTCTGCAAAAGAAGCCACAAGGTGTGAGCCAAGACTACCAGTGGCACCTGTAACAATGACAACGGCATCTTCTCTGTTGGATGATTGTTGTTGCCATTGAGTAGACAAGGTTGATAGGTCTTGCAGGTTCCAGCCGGCTGTGTACTGTGATACGTAGTTCGCAGCCCGACTCTCTCGTGTCGTGATATCCAGTTCAACAGTTGCAATGTCATTACCCTGTTCAGGTGGTGACTCGGGTATGGGCAGTCGTTCCCGGATCGGACCGCTCGCAAGGGCGACGATCACACGCTGGATGTTGTTCTCAGGCAAATGTCCATCGGTCCAATCGACATGTCCAAATCCAGAAGTCTGGAGATCTCGTTCCCAACGCTCCGTAGAGACAATGGCATGAGTGCGACCGTCATCAAAAAGCCACCAACCCTCAAGAAGACCAAAAATAATGTTAGAGAAGGGCATGCACTCCGTCTGTTCCAGAAGCATAAGGAAGCCGTCGTCTCGCAGAGCGCTGCGTATGTTGGTAGCTGAGACCACGAGGTCGTGTGTGGCGTGGACAGCATTGCTAGCGATAATGATGTGCTGACCAAGTAGCTCAGTGGCCGGCGGCCTCTCAATATCATGGACTGCGAATTTCATGAACGGATATTGCTGGCCAAATTTGCGACGGGCTGCAGCCACCATTGACGATGAGAGGTCGGTAAAGGTATATTCGACCTCAATGCCGATAGAAGCCAGGAAAGGAACTAACACAATTGTAGTACCCCCAGTTCCAGCACCCATCTCAAGAATCTTGAGGGGCCCTTCACCTTGGACTCGCTGAGAGATACCATGGATAAGCTCCCGCATCTGGCCTGCGAGCATAATATTGAACGGATGGTCGCGATACAGTCCCGCGACAAGTTCTCGACCCTCGGCTGAGCCAAAGAGAATACGGATTCCATCTGTTTCACCCGAGAGAACTTGGGCCAATGGCTTTCCAGCGTGGTAAATAAGCTTCGAGGCAACTGCCCAATCGGGGTAAGCACCCAGTAGCTCTTCAAGGATAGCTTCGCTGGAGGTGCGAGGTACAGGAATAGAAGTTCTCGTAAGCTGTCCGCTGGTGATATCAATATCTACCAGTCTGGCATCTGTCTCGAGAAAGCTGTACACCCATTCCATCAAGCGCTCATACTGTGGAAGATATGACACTCGCTGAACCTTATCACCTGCGCTGAAACTGCTCAGAGAACAGCCAAGCTGGGCAAAGGCTTCAACGATAAGAGCAGAAGTCAATCGACTTGTCGCTGCAATGATAGCGCGATCAATATTGTCGAGATGAAGGTCCACAAGTTTCTTGTCGGTCTGAAGCTTGACCTTGGCGAAACAATCGAGGATATCCTCGCCATCCAAACCGTAGCCATGATCTTTGCCACTCTCTGAGGGAGTGCTACTGGTACCAGGAGGAGAAGCAGGTGTAACAAGAGCATTCTCCTGGTTCGCGCTAGACCAGCCATCTTCCTCAGAAGTCTCTCCCTCCGACAGCTCGTCATGGGATTGGCCGGTTGCTGGCACCAGACGGGTGATGAGGTCAACGAGTTGGCCAACACTGGTTGCTTGAAGCAATTCTCCCTGGTCGATATCAACCTTAAAGACAAGATTGATCTCGCGCCGTAGCTCCATGCCCATGAGAGAGTCGATGCCAACATCAGCCAATTGGGTTTCCAAGCTGATGTCGTCAACTTGCATGCCCGCAACAGTAGCCACGATTCTCTTTGTCTCGTTCGTGTGGTTGGGTCCCTTGGGTGTAGCTGGTTTTGAAGCTTTCTTCTGTTTACGTCCCTGCGGCTTCGCCTTGGTGGATGGGCTATTGATACCCTGTCTTCCAGAATTACTGGAAACCGTGGCAGCAACATCTTGAATAACTACTGGGCCCTGTTTCCGAGTGACCACCGACGCATCTTTAGTCATGCTGACTAGCATCTTGCGCATCATCTCTTTGGGAACCTGGGTATACTGAATGCCCAACAGAACTTCAGCGAGCTGGCCGTTGGAAGCGTTGAAGACAAAAACATCGGTCGTATACGCTGTGTCGCTCTGTCGGGTGCTCCTCGCATACACGTGCCAGATATCTTGTGCTTGATCGGCGTGTAGCACCTTTCGAGGGGAACGCATCAACATCTCGCAGCCAGTCGCAATGTACATGTTCTCTGGGCCAACATCTGTCATACAGTTGACCCATAGACCAGAAACCTGCCCAAAGCAGTCGTCAAGCAGCACATCAAGCCAAGTCTCTCCAGAGTGGCGACGATAAATACGTCCAGCGCATTCTCCAGATCGTCCCACGACGGACCTGACACCGCGGTAGATGTCAGAGTAGTCAACGAACTTGGAGAATGCCCGATAGACGTTGCGTCCTTGAAGTACTTCGGCTTCTTCATCGGCTTCATCTCGCCCCGCTGTAGCTAGTAGAGCTGCACAGGAGGAGAAGCCAACCAAGCGCTCGAAGCGGGAGAATTCAGCGACGAATGCTTCGTCATCCGATGATCGAATCTCAAATCGTCCATTGACGTGCATTCGAGTGTCCTTGCCAGCAGATTTGGTACCAATAGGAACGCTCGATATGCTCCATTCCCAACGAGTCTCGTCTGCGTCAGTGCACTCCAGGTCGAGCCACACATTTCTCTCCGGATCCAGGCAAAGAGGGGCGTGGTTGACCATGTCATGTAATACTGGCTGTAGACTCTTGGACTTCCATTCGGGTCGAATGTTGAAGAGAGCTTCAATGGCCATGTCAATCTGGAGGGTACCGGGGCAGACAGGAGCCGTCTCTGCGATGAGGTGACCTGAAACGAGCTTCAGATACTTGTCGGAACCAGTGTTGATTCGGAAGCGGGCAATGGTGGCTTTTTCGTCCTTGTCTTGGTAGCCGGTAAAGGTGAAGAGACCGAGATGTTTCTCATCTATCTCCTGATGCTGATACCCTGTTTGAACTGATCCTGCAAGTCTTGCAGCTTCTGTTGCTACAGCCTCAGTAACAGACTTGAGCTCCAACCAATGTCGACTCTTCTCAAACTGGTATGGTGGAAGAATTAGGTCTTCATAACCATATGTCTGAGTCGCATGATGTGCCCAGAACGACACACGTACGCCTTGCTTCTGGAGCGAGATAGTAGCATCAGTGAGGCCATCCAAAGCGCCTCCATCGGAGATGTTGAGACCTTGGAACGAGTGTGGACTACCCAATGCGTTCTTCTCAGCAAGAGCACGGCTTGCCATAGTAGTGATGGTCGAGTTGGAGCCAGCCTCCAGAAAGATTGCAGATGGATAGTCTTTGGCAAGACGTTGAAGTGCGTGATGGAAGAAAACTGGCTTTCGCATATGGTCTGGAACCATGCTGGACGCCGGAGGGCCAGGCAATCGAGTCTCAGTAGCCCGTTCAAGCTGGATCGAAGGCTTTTGGAAGACCAGACCATTTGAAACTTCTTCCAGTGAAGAGATAAGCGGATCGACGAGCGACGAGTGAAAAGCATTGGTGACGTTGAGTTTCTTGTGCTTGATGGTCGAAAAGCGGCTGTCCTTGGTGAGAATCTCAGCAACAGCATCGATAGCCTTGTGAGAACCTGCAAGAGTGAAGCTTCGCGGTCCATTGTAGCATGCGATCGAAGCTGGGTTGCTCTCGTTGGACTGCGCTGAGATGAGTTCATGGACAAGCGACTCATCTGCTTCAACGGCCATCATAGCTCCACGTTCCGGACCCCAAGCGTCACGGACCAATTGAGCCCGACCAGCAACCAGCTTGATAGCATCCATAAGAGACAGGGCCCCTGAGATGCAAAGTGCTGTAAGCTCGCCGAAGCTATGGCCTACAACAGCAGCAACCTTGATTCCACAGTCCATCCAGCTCTTGGCGCAGGCGTATTGTAAAGAGAATAGCATGGTCTGCAGACGGACTGGGTCGGTGAATGGCGTACGAGAGAAAATGTCTGGGAACATGCTGCCCAGTCCAAGAGGAAGCGACTGAATCATAGCATCGCACTCGTTGAGATGGTGTCGCAAGATGGTAACGCTCTCGTAAACCTCCCGGGTAAGTCCAACAAAGGTGGAGATCTGCCCACCAAAGCAAAGGATGACAGATCGCTGAGACTTGGTCTTGTGGATGGCAAGCTCCGGGGAGGGTGACGAAGAAACCACATCAGAAAGTTTGGATAGCAGCTCCTCGACTGATCGCGCACCAAATACGAGTCTTTGACCGAGATCGGGATTGGAGTGTCGCCCGAGCGCAAATGACAAATCTGCCAACGACAGGGGCTTCGATTGCGATTGTATGAAAGCAATGAGTTTGGCAGCATAAGCCTTTATGCTTTGACCGTCAGCTCCTGAGATGAAGAAAGGAAGACGAGCCGTCTGTCCATTGGAATCGTTGCCGTCTGACTCAGGTGCAAACCCCCCACCACTGAGCGGTGACTGGCTCACAACCATGGCTGCATTCGAACCTCCAGCGCCATAGTTGTTGATCAGAGCAACTTTGTTGTATCCCTTTCCAGCATTCTTAACCCATGGGCGAAGCGAAGTGACAACCTGAATCTTGTCTGAAGGCGATGACTTGATGAGAGGGTTCATCTTAGTAAAGCTCGCTTGCGGGGGAATGTAGTTCTCTCGCATCATGGTTAAGACCTTGATCAAGGATACCACTCCCGATGCTCCCTCAGTATGGCCAACATGACCTTTCGCTGAACCCAAAGGCAAAGGCTCCGATCGTACTGCAGGACCTCCAAGTGCCAACCTTATAGCTTCATACTCAGCTGGATCACCTACTGGTGTTCCTGTGCCATGGGCTTCGACCAGTGAGACATCACCAGGCTTCACGTTGGCCTGTTGGATGACATCTTTGAACAGTTGTGACAAAGATGGAGAGTTGGGCACAAACATTGGCGTTGAGTTCTGGTTCTGGTAGACGGCCGAGCTTGCAATACAGCCCAGGATAGTGTTGCCGTCAGCCACAGCGTCGGACATTCTCTTGAGCATAACGCAGGCAATACCCTCAGCGCGGCAGAAACCGTCTGCAGCCTGGTCAAAGGGCTTGCATTGTCCTGTAGGGCTGAGAAAGTTGGCAGCGGCTAAGTTCTGAAACCAGAGTGGATTGGTGAACAGAGCTACACCTCCAGCAAGGGCAGAGTTGCATTCACCTGCCACCAAGCTACGACAGGCCAAGTGAATTGCCACAGCTGAAGAAGAGCATGCAGTATCTAGAGTCATGGCCGGGCCTGTCCATCCGAAGTGGTGGGCAACACGGCCAGCGAGGAAGCTCTGCAGATTGCCAGTAGCCGTGAATGCATTGGCAGCATGGCCAGCAACATTGTGTTCGTAGTCGACAGCAGGAGCTCCCATATACACACCAATCTTCTGTCTTTCTGCCTCTTCAGCCTCTGACTTGGGATTGCGGATAGACTCTGTGAAGTAACCGGCTTGTTCGACGGCCTGGTACGAAGCCTGAAGCAGCAAGCGCTGTTGGGGATCCATAGCAGCTGACTCGCGTGGACTGCGCTTGAAGAACTTGTGATCGAAAGCATCGACATCCCTCATCAGGTTGGCATACCATTTGCGAGATGGATCTTTCTCACGGAAGAGAGAGTCGAAGACCATACGCTCGGGGGGGATGATCTGGTGTTGTGATTTGCCAGTACGAAGCATGTCGGAGAACTCGTGCACGTCATCAGCACCAGCGACTTTGATGGACATGCCAACCACGGCAATGGGCTCTTCCCGTCCTTCAGATGGAGACGCAGTATTGATCTCTTTCCTAGTAGCATACTCAAAAGGAACGTCTGAGAAGTGAACAAGTCGTGAGCCCAGTTGACGCATGAGTGTTGGCGGAACACATCGATCTGGACCAAATGCGACCATCAAGTCGGTATTGCCATCCAGACAAGTCGTCTTCACGGTTGCCGAAGACCCATACCAGTCACACTGCTTGGAGAAAACAGTTCGTAAAGCAATCTCATGCATAGGCCCAGCTTCAGAAGTAATGGGCTTGCCATCTCCAGCATTGGTGTAAGTTGGCATAGCCAGAGATGAAGAGTCTGGAAGCTGGAGATGGGCATTCTTGTTGCAGAAAGAAAGTAATGCTTCTACATTGTCTCGAGATTCGGGTCTTGGACTGTGGATATCGCCTCGAAAGCCAACTTCAGCAGTTGTGATACCCGCTGCACGGAGCTGTCGAAGCAACTTGGCAGCACCACGCTCTGATGTTGTGACAGTCGCTCGAGCTTCGTCATAGAATACGGAAATGTAAGCCTCTGGATAGAGACTGTCCACGACTCTCTGGATATTATCTCTCTGTTTTTGGTTGCTCCAAGCGATCGCGTATGATTTGGACGGATTCTGTTCCTGCTGAGCGTCGATCAGAGCCCCGCCGACAAGGGCCAGGCGAACTGCTACGGCGCCGTACTTGTCAAGCTCTGACATGTTGGAAGAACTTGCTACGGCATAGGCTCCCAGCAAACCCATGCAGAATCCCAGAGTTGAGGAAGCTTTCTGATCAACAAGAGCCGCCTGAGGATCAAATGTTTTGTCGCCGGTTTTGTTTTGTCCTTGCTGGGTGACAATAAGATACTGTCGATACTGTATGATCTGAGTAAGGACAACGAGGGGCGATAGAATAATGCTTGGAAGTGCTTCGGATCCAAGAGCCAAGCCATCTGGCCCAGCGCTTCTAACATGAGAAGTCACGCTCGATAGCAACTGTTTGCCGTGGGCGATGATTGTGTCGGTTACTTGAGGAACATTCTGAGATAGGGCGTCCAAGTAAGATGGCAGTCCTTCTAATGTGCTCAGGATCCAGTCGCGAGATGCGACATCCTGAAGGGCCTTGTGGATCTCGCTGTATGACTCTTTAGTTAATGACTCGACTTGCGACCCAAAGAGCAAGACGGCAGCTTTCTGTCCGTTTGCGAGTGAGGATTGTAGCTCGCTCATTGTATCGTTGAGACTATGAATCGTGTCAGTTGTGGTTGAATACTTAAGCAGTAACGGCTTGTTACCCACCAAGATTTGAGTTGTAGTAGTGTCTATGTGTTGAACTTGGAAGCAAAGGATGTTACTGCTCAGGCTCAACGATTTGATGCGAGATATTGATATTAAAACATGGAGATGTGGATTGCACCTGATAGTGCCAAGTCTAGATACCCAAAAAGGAAAGTCGATAAAAGCAGATACGCCGTGCTGATGCGTACACGATTCTCTCTTTCTGACCGGAGAAATGATCATCCAGTCCACTCGTTGCCACAAGCACGACACATCAGAACTATCTCCAACCTATCCAAAACCTTTGAGAGAAATTGTCCGCTATCATAAGCCACCCTTCTAGTGCGCAGGTAATCTAGATGCTTATCAGGCTCAAAGAAACTCCGCAGGATGCGTGCCCCTGGAGGCGAATAAGCACTACGACGCAAGTGGGTAGAGAGTCATGGATACCGTTCGAGACCTAGACGGAAGCCGACAAGAGAAACTCCGATCCTGCACTTAGTTGCAAACTGGTGCAGAATCTGGTTATTTCTTCAAATGCCATGCAACTAGTGAACCCTAAAGAATTATAACAGCTGCCTAAATCTTACCTAAACTTATGTAACCTTTAGGTATTCCTTAAAAGATATTAGCACCACAATCCTTGCGCCGCCTAAACAAGAAACGGACGATGCCGGGGTTGCATAAGTATCGGACTTTCTCTGCAGTGGCGCTTACAAACTCATCAAGGCTTATAGCGCTTCAAAGAAACCTCGCCACTCTTGGACCACTATAGCTGCCTCCATGTCACTGGCCACATCACTTCCTTCCGGCCTGAGCTGGCACTTCCCCCGCATCATTTGCTTGCATGGGGGAGGCACAAACGCCCGGATTTTTCGCGCCCAATGTCGAGTACTACAACAACAATTGGGAGTTCACTTTCGCCTGATCTTTGCAGAGGCGCCATTCCCAAGCCCAGCTGGACCCAACGTCAAGTCCGTTTATGGAGAGGCATGTTGGGGTCCATTCCTTTCATGGCTACCTCTAGACCTAGCGTCACACGAGCCATTAGACGATGATATTATCGGTAACATCAACGCTTGTCTCGTAGACGCAATTCTGGAAGACAACAAACTTGGAGGCACTGGGGAAATTATGGGAGTGCTTGGATTTAGCCAGGGAGCTAAGATCGCAGGTAGCTTACTTTTACATTGTCAGCGCCAGCAAAAGAAGGATTGTTCTGTAGATAAGCATAATGGTATCACTGGCCTGCTGACACACTTGAAATTTGCTGTTTTGCTGGCCGGTCGGGCGCCATTGCTATCTTTGGACACAGGCTACCATCCTGCTGATGGTGATTTGGACACTCTTGAACTGCCAACAGTTCATGTGCACGGCCTTTACGATCCCGGTCTTGTGCTACACAGGGATCTATTACACCATCACTGCGACGCCAGTACCGCCAGACTGGTTGATTGGGATGGGGACCACAGAGTGCCAATCAGATCTGACGATGTGGCTGCAGTAGTGGCAGAAGTGTTGGCTGTAGCTTATAATACGGGTGCACTACCCGATTAGTTTCGGGTCATTCACCTTTTAGAGATGCGCAAGCCACTTGCAGGGTTAGGGGCTAAGATTAAATGCAGTTAGGAAATCTTAATAAGAGACTGGTTCTTGCTGTATATATCTATATCTATCCGCCTTTGCATCTGCACCTCTTATCTTGTGTTCCATTCTAATGGGTCAATGGCACCCCATCTATGTCTATTATTCTACTCTTTTACCGTCATATATCCGTCAATGTCTCTTCTAGTGTGAGCTTGGATGATGAGACTTGACAACTTGACCTGGACTACCCCTTGACTGGCAACCCTTGGAAGGTCCTCTCACCTCAAACGTCGTATCCAGCCTATCGCCCTGCTTCGAGCATCCGTAATACGTCCTCTGCCAGGAGATTTGATTCTTTCAAGCTCCTGACCGCGCTCAGAAGTTGTTCTAATTCGAGACCTTCGTCCTCAAAGGTCGAGAGCCCAGAAGTGTTGACGCGAGTCATCAAGAAGGTTGAGGCACTCGACAGTGCGTTGGGAGCGAACGGGTGAACCTTATAAAAGGGGGTAAGTACTTAGTCATTAACAAGTGGTACGATAAGAACAGGAGCTTCGATGGCCGCTTTATCACAAAGAGATTTGCAGCATCACCAGAAATGAGAAAGCCGCCAACTTAGTGAACGACTCACCTTGAAATAGTCCAGTCGTGGCACTGCCGTAGCAAGACCAGCTATATATCGAGCAGAGTGATACGCCTTCTGCTCTAGGCTCACAGTCAAAGGTTGCCATGGGCTGTTTCCCAAGAGGAATGGTATTGATTTGGTGGTGTCATAAAGGTAGATGACGCTGCTATGAGCAAGCATGTGAGAAAAGGCTAGCATCGAGTCACGCTCGACCAAGGAAAGACCAGTGGTTGTTGGTTGGAAGAGCCGCTGCGATCGATTATCCAATACGCACGAAAGCCACTCGAGGCGCTTCCAGACATCGGTCGAGATATTCCCCGAAGCAATGGCTGCTTGGACGAGGCGTCGATGGTTCATGCATCGACCGTAAAGAGCGGATAACACGATGCATTCAGCAAAAGGCGATAAGGAATTGCTGGAGCCGTTCGACACCACCTCTGGCAGAAACTCCATCTGGATGGGCTGATTGTTCTGAAAGTTTGTTTCGGGGGCAGGGAGGCGAGTGCATACCTACGAAGCGAAAGCAAAAGTTCGACTGGTCAGCAAGTGTCCTCATGTTAGTACCTTGAGGAACTTACTGTCTCTTCATGCAGTGTGAGAGGCCACTCGTTGCGTGTACTGAGGAACCGATCGAACGCAAAGGCCAGCCAGAACGTCCGCCTCTTCTCCTCCGTCTCTGAGAAGCTCACATCTGGCGTCATTGAGGAGAGTGACGGGGACCCCAATGTACCATCGACATCGTATAACCGAGACATTTGGATCAGTCGGAACGTCCGACCCGCCGTTAGCATCGCCTGGTGCTCGTATACTCGCAGATACTCATAATGAGCGACGAGGAGGCCGGCTTGAATATGCTCGAGCTGCACAGTATCTGAGTCAAGCGTGTCTAACTCGTTGAGCATTTGTCGCGTTTGGGTATACAGCGCTTTGCTGAGTGTACCAAAGGAAGAGGACATGGCAGCCGCCAGGGTCTGCATGGCTGATTGGAGACATGCTCTCGCCGGCTTGAGGCGGTCCTGACCCGCCCATGAGAAATAATGTCGTTCGTTGATGATTGGCATTATAACGTGGACATGGTCAAAGTATAACTGGTCTCTAGAACGAAGAGTTCGATGTTAACACATTGTTCAATAGCCCCTGCAGGGTTTGGTGTCGTGCAGACTAACAAATTCGCTCGTACTCGTTCTGACATGTTCAGTTCCTTCACAGTTGTTGGAGTAACTGGAGTATACATTCTGCTTGACGAGGCGGTACTCGACATTGGCGTCGTGAAGATATTGTTGGATGCATGGTTGGAACTGTTGAGATCAGAGAATGGGGATAGTGATATCGGAGCCAGACTGGGGAGCTCTGGCAAGTCTTCGAACGAGGGGTCGCCGTTCAAAAATGCCCATGATGTGTCAGTCGCGAGAAAGCCATCATCGATTTCATGGAGCGGGATGTTTATAAGTGATTCAGGCGTTGCAATCGGCGCTTGGATGGTATCTGAGACAAGATCTGATGTATCGTATTCGATAGGACCAGATTGACCGTATAATTGCCATTCTAGAGAAGCTGTTGGATGCCAATGCATTAGTCAGTCTGTGCACCGCATATGCTGGGTTTTTTGCTCTGTCTCCGTTTGCATATAATGCGGAGACAAACGAAATATGACAGGAAGTGCGGTAGTATGTGATGTATGATGAAATACAGCGGCGACCAACAAACATGGAGCAGCAGTCTTTCAGTGATTGGCTTGGTTTCACTCATACGCACCAACACGGTTTTTCAAGGCCTTGATTTGTCCCTTCTTGGGGCCTCGGGGAGGTCTTTTGTCAATCACAACGCATGCTGTGCCAGACTCGGCGCATGTAGCGCATTGGGGTCGAGTGCGGTCGCAGCGGGCTTTACGACGCCGACATTCTTCACAGGCGAGCCCGGGCTGTTGTCGGATCCCGGTTGCCATTATATGATCTGTTGACTCGGAAGTGTTGGTAGGGTAGATGGTTAAAGCACTTATACCTATGTGCTCTTCCCACAGTCCGAGATATGGCGTGGGATGGATGGATGCAGAACAGAACAGATCATGGATCTTGGTGTCACTTCCTTTTACTGGACGCCTCTTTTTGAATAGTGACAGAGTAAGCCATCCGGCCAGCTCCCGTAGACTAGTCAGCTTACCCCAAACCGTATAGCACCGTATCGTACCCTACCGTCCCGTACACACGCGTCGGGGGCTATGTGAAGGATTCAGCCATTATTCATCCATTATCATCCGGATGGTGACGAACATGAGCAAATCGTTGACTGGCGGCCAAAAACCGTAGATTTCGCGTTGCCAAGCTGCAGAGACCCACACTAGCTCTAGGTACCCTAGGTCAAAGCTGACCACCCTTTTGGCTCCGTTTATTGCACGCAATATGCTTAGTGGACAAAATAAGCCGAATGGCAACACCACTAGCGGTGGCTAACACCCCCACTATCGCTGCTTATTTATGTACCCTGGCTTAACTCCTCGCGGTGATAACTCAAGACATACAGACAGAGAAAGAAATGACAGGGCATTAAACGCTCGAGCCAAACGACGTGGGTAGCTGGGGGAGGGGGAAACGTATGTCATAGTCCGGATTCGGACCGGCGTATGCCGCGAGGTAGTATTTCAGGATCCAAAACCCAGCCCTACGATATCCTAGAAGAGGCAAAAAAAAAAAAAAAAAGTCATGGTGGTGTTCGACTTTTAGCGTCCGCCCATAGGGACGGGCCGCTTCAATACGCCGTCTCCCCCGGGGAGTTCTCCCCCTGTGCGGCTGCAACTGAACTGCACATATAGCGTGGTGGGTGGTAAAATGTGTACCGAGATGGCTGTTGGTTTGATGGGATAAATGGGTGAAATAAGCGCCAAGATAGTAGCTGTTCTGCTGAAGGTGTAGTGGCACATGCCATCGATCGCAAAGACAGTTTGGCCTCAACGTTACACTGCCTTCCTTCCCTTGAATGATATCTACTTCATCTTGGTGGCTGAATCAACTGTCGGTCTTGTCGGTTTCCGAATTTGGTGCCCCGAAGGTTCCAGACTTGTTTGTGCAGGATCACTGTGACTGATTGGCTGAGGTATAGGGTGAGAGAGTTTACACCCCCTGTCGAAGCGCATCTCACTGTCCTAATAGGGCAATTCACATGCCCGACAAAGCCGACAGATATACCGTCATCTCCATGACCTGCATGTGCATGGTATCGTCTTCCGAAACTGTGACTTTCCTCTTGTGAAACGCCACCTGTGCCTAGATGGGTAAGAGACTTTTCGAAATTTCGTAGGGGGCTTGCAGCTTTATCAGCCGGCCTGATTCACCTCGCATAAGGCTGGAAACTCCCGTCAGCAGCTGTCAGATGTCTCACAGACCTCGTTCCAAAAGGACTCATCGTAATTCGGCCGATTGCTAGCTTGATATGGCAACTGGTCTCTTGTAGTGTGTTCAAAAGAAGACCTTTTACAACCCGGGGAGGGTTAATCCCTGTTCCACTAGCCAATCAGAAGATCCTCCGGCAGTTGTGCCGTAAGCTAGTTCTCCACTTAGTTGTTAGGATTTTGATAATCCTGCCATCAATCAGGGGCGCTAGAATCCTCCGCTTGAGAGGCCAAGAGAAAAATAAGTCCGTTGGTTCGAGGCATCAGAATGAGGCGCACCGATGACATTCGTTTCCAAGGAAGGATGGCTACTATAAAGATTATAGCAGCGTCCGATCAGCTCGTTGGATGATTCCATGTGAAACTGCCTACTCTTCATTTGCTTTAAAGTTGTCTCCTCATACTATCTAGAAAACAATGCGTCCTTCAGTTCATTGGTTGACGGCTGTGCTGCCGATCGCCGCATGTGCAGACCAATTTAGAGCTGACAGCTACGCTGCCAAAGATGTCATCACTCGTGATGTGGCAGTCATTGGTGGTGGCAACAGTGGAACATATGGTGCTATCAGGCTCAAAGATCTCGGTCAAAGCGTCGTCGTGATCGAGAAACAAGCTTTACTGGGTGGTCACATCGACACCTACACCGATCCTGCATCAGGAACCAAGATCGACTTTGGTGTGCAGACATGGTTCAATTACACTGTTGTGCGTGATTTCTTCGCACGCTTCAAGATCCCTCTTTCGCTCTACGAACTTACAGCTGGAACGCCTATCTATGCCGATTTCAAGACCGGCAAGAAGTATTCTGATTTCAAGCCGAGTCTCGACTTCAAAGCGTACGCCGCACAACTGGCCAAGTACCCTTACCTCGGCAACTCGTACGACCTCCCAAACCCTGTCCCAAAGGACCTTCTCCTGCCTTTTGGAGAGTTCTTGGCGAAATACGACCTTGGAGACGTTGCATGGACAATCTGGTCCAATTCCTGGGGCGCAGGCGAAGCTCTAAAACAACCCACTATTTACATGCTCAAGGCCATTGATCTGGAATTCCTCAATACTCTTGTGGAAGGTGGCGTCACTAGCGCTCGACGCGACAATCAGGAGATCTTTGACAAGGCTCTAAAGGAGCTTGGTCCAAATGGCCTGGTTTCAAGTACCGTTATTGCGGCACAGCGTCCCACTAAGGAAGGCAACACAAAGACTAAGCTCGTAGTCAAGACGCCTACAGGCAACAAGCTTATTATAGTCTCCAAAATTCTTATCAGCGCGCCGCCGACTATTGACAATTTGGGTCCGCTTGGTCTGGACAAGACGGAAAAGTCTCTGTTCAGCCAATTTACGAGCAGCTCTTTCTACTGCCACCTTATTTCAGACACGGGTCTTCCCCCGGGATATAGCTTCCAGAATGTGCTACCTACAAGCAAAGCAACGTACGCCATTCCAGCTCTCCCTGGGTTATACAACATCAACCCCACAGCCGTGAAAGGCATCTACTCAGTTTGGTATGGTGGCACAAAGCCTCTTTCACAAGATGATGTAAAAGCAGATATCACGGCTACAGTCAAGCGATTGCGCAAGACAGCCAAGGGTTCAACCGATGGCAAGGTCAGCTTTATCGACTTCAGCAGCCACACACCTTTCCAGCTGGCTGTGCCTTCTGACGCCATTGCGGATGGGTTCTACCGGGAGCTATCGGCACTTCAAGGTCACAGAAACACGTGGTACACTGGTTCTGCTTTTGTTGGCAACCATGCGTCTCTGCTGTGGAACTTCACTGAGACCCTTCTACCCAAGGTTATCGGTAAATAAAGCAATGAGCCGGAAAGCGGTAGTGGAATATCCTTGATATTAACACCCGGTTCCGAATATTATCTATTGGCTTCTCTCGAGCTATACTGCGAGGCTATATTATACGTACCTAGCTAGATAGCATATCTGTAGATACAATGAATTGACAAACCAATGCATTATCAGGAAAACCTTGAAAGCTACGACTAGGCTATGATCTCGATGTGTTATTTGCAGACGAGTGTTACGACGAATGCTAATCTTTTCCCTCCAATTTATGGCAAAACATTGCTTAACCCCACGCACGAATGACACCTATAGAAGAACAAAGTACCCACGGTCTATGCAAGATAACGAAGAATACATCATTCTCAATGACACAATACTTCAGAGTGACTGTTGATGATACTCTGACAGATTATCGAGTTATCGCAACACCAAGATTGTAAATGTAGCTCCCATTACAAGGCCTCACATTGATGCTGCATATTTGAGACAGTCCAATGGATAAACCGTAGAATGTCGTCTGCTTGCGTGGCGTAATGATGTGAGAAGAGCGATAGCGACTAGATATCACAATGGCGACTAGATAACATGTTAGCAGCTGACATGGATGCGAAAGCGAGACAAGCCCCCAGCCTCAATGAGCCGAAACGGCAGGACCCTATCGGGTAACTCGTGAATGCGTCAGATGCTGACAGGGGTCCACTTTGGGCGCAGTCGTGCGGCTCAGCCGGAGAGGCAATAAGTGCTTGTTCGTTTTATACGGAGTAAGCACGGGTCGACTTCGTATGTCTTTCTCCTTCAAGATACTCCGATATCAAGCGCAGTTTAAACGAATGACGGAGTTTCTCAAAGTCCGGGTATACCTTCCGCTTCGGGCTATTATCTCCATGCCCACCGTATTGGTCGCCAAATATTATGATTGGAAGAACTATCATAGGGCTGATGGAAAGTTGGACAACCGATGAATGGCCTTTATGATCAAGTAGTCGTTGGATTTGACTATCTTTATGAGGTCAAGCTTATATGAGAGTATTCAGTTTATTATTCAACTCCTCATACTCTATTCTCATGCTAAACTCTTCTGAAAACAACTATCCTTCTATCTAAATCATTCAACATGGGAGAGACTCAAGAATCATGGGCAACCGAACCCATTGCCATCGTTGGTCTCAGTTGCAAGTTTGCAGGGGACGCATCTGATGCCGATGGTTTGTGGAAGTTACTTTCTGAGGGACGAAGTGCATGGAGCGAGATTCCAGCATCTCGCTTTAACCCCAGAGGCACTTACCATCCGAATAATGAAAAGCTGAGCACAGTAAGAAATACGAAACGCGACAGTGAGACTTGAAACGTGTCTAACGAGCTGTCATATAGGTGCACGTTCGTGGTGCGCATTTTCTTGACGAAGATGTTGGACTTTTCGATGCAGCTTTCTTTAAATTTCCCACTGAAACCGCAGCAGTAAGCCAATGGCCCCTTCGGATATGAATAAATCTCTTCTGGAAACAACAGATACTAACATTGACTCTTTATAGACCCTCGATCCCCAGTTCCGTCTGCAGCTTGAATCAGTTTACGAAGCACTAGAGAACGGTATGTAACCCCATCCAAAAGCTTATTTTCGCTTGAGTTTTTGACAAGACTTGACTCCCAGCTGGACTTCCTCTCGACCAAGTTGCGGGCTCCAAGACATCTGTCTTTGCTGGCACTTTTGTTCACGACTACCGAGATGGGCTGATCCGTGACGAAGATGCCATTCCAAGGTTTTTCCTCACTGGAATTGGTTCCGCCATGGCTTCAAACCGTATATCTCATTTCTTTGACTTAAGAGGGGCCAGTATGACGATTGACACTGGCTGCTCTACAACTTTAGTGGCTCTTCACCAGGCTGTTCAGAGTCTTAGAAGTGGAGAGTGCGACATGAGCATTGTAGGAGGCTCAAACATTCTCCTTAACCCTGACAACTTCAAAACGATGGGATCATTAGGGTGAGCCTCTCTCTCCCCTATCCTTCACGCTATAACTAACATTCATTACCAGTTTCTTGTCGCCTGATGGCAAATGCTTCGCTTTTGACTCGCGTGCCAACGGTTATGGCCGTGGAGAAGGCGTAGCTACCATTATCATCAAGAGACTTAAAGACGCCATTGCAGATGGAGACACTGTCCGTGCTGTTATCCGCGAAACCCATCTCAACCAAGATGGAAAGACAGAAACTCTCACATCACCAAGTCAAGAAGCACAAGAAGAACTTATGCGAGAATGCTACTCGAAAGCCGGTATCAACCCTCTCACTACACAATACTTTGAGGCACACGGAACTGGTACTCCCACGGGTGACCCCATTGAAGCCGGAGCCATTTCCGCCGTCTTCCAAGGGCAACACAGGAAGGCCGAAGAGGCACTACGCATTGGCTCAGTCAAAACAAGTATCGGCCACACAGAAGCTACAAGCGGACTCGCCAGCGTGATCAAGGTAGTCCTGGCTATGGAAAAAGGGCAAATCCCACCAACGGTCAACTTCGAAAAGCCCAACCCCAAACTCGTGTTGGAGGAATGGCGACTTAAAGTCGCTACTGAGTTGGAAGACTGGCCAGTTGGATCCTCTGACATTATGCGAGCTTCTGTCAACAACTTTGGCTACGGTGGTGCCAATGCACATGTCATTGTTGACCGAGGCGTATCCCCAGCTCGACGTCTGAACGGGTCGATCAGCAATGGCACAAACGGGACCATCAACGGACATACCAATGGACATACCAATGGACATACCAATGGAGTCAACGGACACAGCTCAGCCAGCCAAGAATACAAGCTGCTGCTTCTTAGCGCAAAGGATGAGCAGGCCTGTCAACAAATGGTTTCCAACCTCAAGGGATACCTTGAGAAGTTGGACCAGTCCGAGCCCGAACACGGCATGGACTCATTCCTAGACAATCTGGTTTACACTCTGGGGCAACGGCGTACGATATTCCCATGGGTTGCGGCACACCCTGTGCCATTGAATGAAGGCACTGGTGGGGTCATGGCTGCCCTCAACACGCCCAAGTTCCGAGCAACTCGCACAACACGAGAACCTCGAATCGGCATGGTGTTCACTGGACAGGGAGCACAGTGGTATGCCATGGGAAGAGAGCTGATCCCAACTTATCCTGCGTTCGAAGCTTCATTGAAAGAGGCCGACTCTTGTTTGAAAGCGTTTGGAGCAGATTGGTCTTTGCTGGACGAACTGCACCGGGATGCGAAAACAACCAGAGTCAATGGAACTGCATTCAGCATTCCTATTTGCGTTGCGGTGCAGATGTCCCTCGTTCGGCTACTGCGCACCTGGGGTGTGACTCCTACTGCCGTGACCAGTCACTCAAGTGGAGAGATTGCTGCAGCCTATACCGTCGGTGCATTGAGCTTCCGAACAGCTCTTGGTGTTGCCTACTTCCGCAGCAAGCTTGCTGCCGACATGACTGCCCAAGGACCTACTAAGGGTGGAATGTTGGCTGTTGGACTGGGCCATCAAGCTTGCCAGGATTACCTGAAGCGACTCAAGACAGACGCCAAAGCTATAGTAGCATGCGTCAACAGTCCCTCAAGCACTACTATGGCAGGAGACGTTGAGGCTATCGAGGAACTTGAGACTCTGCTTCAAGCAGAGAGTATCTTTGCTCGTCGTCTTCGTGTCGATACCGCTTACCATTCACACCACATGAAGCCTATTGCTAGCCAATACCGTCAGGCTTTGAATAACCTGCCGCCAGACGAAGTCGCTCAACACAACTATCTTGGGTCGATTGCGTATGCATCCCCAGTCACTGGATACAGGATGACGAACGCAAACAAGATAGCCCATCCAGACCATTGGGTGGGTAGTCTGTTGCAGCCTGTTGAGTTTGTTGATGCCTTCACTGAGATGGTACTGGGTGATTTGGACGCTACCAACGACTCTGGCTCTCCTGTCTCTAGCGTCGACATCATCGTTGAAGTTGGACCTCACACCGCTCTCGGTGGTCCTATCCAGCAGATCCTTGAGCTACCTGAGTTCGATGGGCTCCAACTTCCCTACTATGGCTGTCTAGTACGCCATAACAACGCAGTGGAGAGTCTCCAAGCTCTTGCTTCTAGTCTTATTCGGGAGGGCTACTCTGTCGATCTGGATGCCGTCAACTTCCCCAAAGGACGCAGCAAGATGGTCCAGGTTCTTACCAACCTACCTTCTTATCCGTGGAACCACCAGACTCGCCACTGGATTGAACCTCGATTCAACATTGGACTTCGAGAGAGGAATCAGCCTCCTCATGAACTTTTGGGTTCTTTGGTGCCTGGAACAAACCCAGAGGCTCCGTCATGGCGTCACATCCTCCGCACCAGCGAGTCGCCTTGGGTAAGGGATCACGTCATCCAGTCCAACATACTTTATCCTGGGTGTGGATTCATCAGTCTTGCTCTGGAAGCTGCCAAGCAGCAGTTGGCGATGACCGAGTCCGGCGAAGAAGCAAAGACCATCTCTGGTTATCAAGTCCGAGAAGTGAATGTTGAGCAGGCTCTTGTCATTCCCGACACGCCCGAAGGCATCGAGATACAAACAGTGCTACATCCCGCAAGCGACAAGCACATCGGTGTACGAGGCTGGAAGCAGTTCGAGGTCTTTTCAGTCACTTCAGACAATCACTGGGCTCGACACGCCCAAGGCCTTGTCTTCATCGAGATCGGAGACTCTACAGTCAATATCGAGTTTGATGACAGCGAGTTCAAAGCTCTGGATCCTACCTCAGGCTACGCTCGACGAATTGATGCAGTCGACATGTGGAAGGTTCTCGATTCGCTTGGTATCCAGTACGGTCCTACGTTCAAGAACATCAGCAATATAGTTCAATCCGGCAAGGAGCTGCGATCCATCAGCACGATTACGATTCCAGATACGTCGATGCCAAAGGAACTTCCCTGGACCCATGTCGTTCATCCCAGCTTGCTCGATGCAGTAGCTCAGGCAACTTACACGGCTCTTCCTGGTGTTGAGTCCCATCAGGACAGTACCAGAGTTTTCCAATCTATCGAGAAGCTTTGGGTATCCAGCGAGATCAGCCGCGATGTTGGACACAGCTTTCAGTGCTATACTTCACTCAAGCACGCTGATGCTCAGGGAATCGAGGCCGATATCGTTCTGGTTGAGCCTGGAGAAAGCAAGCCCCTTCTCAAGATCCAAGGACTTGTCTTTTCATCCTTGGGCCGAGCGGTCTCTGACTCCGATGCTAGACTTTGGGAGAGGGAGCTCTGCAGTAAGATCGTATGGGATGTTGATCCAGACTTGAGCTTCAATCGTGCATCTGTTTCGAAGGCAACAGACGCTGTTACGCTCCTGAAACAGATTGTTCATAAGAGTCCCCGTCTACGGATTCTGGACCTTGGAGCCAACATCGAGGCCGCAAAACACGTTCTACAACAGGTGCTTGGCACTGCTGAGGATGGAGGGCCACGCGCTGCACTGTATCACTTGTTGAACTTGGCAGAAGAAGACTTGGATATTGCACGTCAAGAGCTTTCGCCGTGGAGCCAGATCCTTGTATTCGATAGACTCAACCTTGATGCCGACCCATCAGTCCAAGGGTTTGACTTGGCCAGTTATGACATTGTCCTAACAGCGGATCAAGCTTTGGGATCTGCTTCATCACCTACCCAGGCTCTAAGCAGTATCCATGGACTTCTCAAGCCTGGAGGTAGGCTGGTCATCAGCCAAAGCAGCTCAGATGAGACTTCTTGGGATAAGGCCTTGAAGCAAACAGGATTCAGCGGCACAGAATTTAACTGTCGCAACGACACGGCACGCACGATATTCACAACCATACCTTCAGCCGATGATGCGCCAACCCTTCAAGCTGCGGATAGCATTGTGATCATCACCAGCAACAAGAGTAGTCCCGACTCTACCTGGCTCGAATCTCTGCAGACTTCCCTCGGTGCCGATGGAACCAAACCTGCTGTACACACTCTGGAGTCCTCAACAGGAGCTACTTTTGCAGCTTGCTCCAGCAGGATCTGTGTATTCCTAGGCGAGATGGAAAGGCCAGTGTTGCGAGACTTGGATGCTGAAACACTGGAAGCCATCAAGGCCATGGCCATCAGCTGCAGTGGTTTGCTCTGGGTTACACGTGGTGGTGCAGTCGAGTGTCAGAACCCTGACCTTGGACTCGCCCCAGGCTTCCTCCGAACTCTGAGGAATGAGTACCTTGGCAGGTCGTATGTGTCTCTGGATCTGGATCCCAACGTTCCAATCTGGTCAGACGATGACATATCTGCTATTGCTGAGGTCGTCAGGGCCGGGTTCCAGAGCTCCATCGCAACTGGTTTTGAAGCGGCACCCGGCGAGTTCGAGTACGCTGTTCGAGATGGTGTGATCAAGATCCCTCGAATCATCAAGGATACGCCACGAAACTTGATTGTGTCGCCCGACGAGACGGCTACGCTTGAGAAGAGCACATTGGCACCGCTTCATCAGCCAGATCGTCCACTCTCTATGCATGTCGGTATGCCCGGCCTGCTGGACACTCTGGTGTTTGATGATCATCCATCCGTTTCAGCATCAGCAAGTGAGGAGTCAATCCCAGCCGACTTGGTTGAGATTGAACCCAGGGCGTATGGAGTCAACTTCCGAGATGTCATGGTAGCTATGGGCCAACTGCATGAACGAGTCATGGGTCTCGAGTGCGCTGGTATCATTACCCGTGTAGGAAGCGAGGCAGCAAAGCAAGGGTATTCGACCGGCGATCGTGTCTTTTGTCTGCTTCGTGGACCTTTTGGCAGCCGCGCTCGTATCGAATGGACAAATGTCTCGCACATGCCCACTGGACTCAGCTTTGAAGAAGCTGCTTCGTTGCCAGTCATCTTCTGCACTGCATACATTGGTCTTACGGACCTCGCCCGTCTGGAGCCTGGCAACACCATTCTCATCCACGCTGCAGCAGGAGGAGTAGGACAAGCTGCTATCATGATGGCACGCCACATTGGCGCTGACATATTCGTCACTGTTGGCACTGCTGAGAAACGCGAGTTGGTCATGTCAAGATATGGCATTCCAGCCGATCGCATCTTTAGCAGCCGAGACGCGTCCTTTGCGTCTGGTGTTTTGGCTGCTACTGGAGGTCGTGGTGTCGACGTGGTCCTCAACTCATTAGCTGGACCACTTCTTCAAGAGAGCTTCAATGTTCTGGCGCCTTTCGGTCACTTTATTGAGATTGGAAAGCGTGATCTTGAGATCAACAGCCACCTTGAAATGCGACCATTTGCGCGTCAGGCGTCATTCACTGCCTTCTATTTGCTTGCTCTCATGCAGCACAAGCCACGACAGATTCACCGTGTCTTGAACGAGGTATCGAAGCTCATTGAGTCCCAAGTCATTGCCCCAGTTCATCCGGTCACTGCCTATCCAATTGCGGATGCATCCAAAGCTTTCCGGCTGTTACAGACAGGCAAGCATATGGGAAAGGTGGTTCTCTCTGTGAGCCCTCAAGAACTTGTCCCAGTGCGTCCACGATCTCCCAAGCCCAGCTTCTCCTCGGATGCATCCTACCTTCTCGTTGGAGGAATGGGTGGGATTGGACGTGCCATCGCATACTGGATGGTGTCGCAGGGAGCTAGGAACTTGATCTTCCTATCACGCAGCGCTGGTCGAACAAATTCCTCTTCCAAGTTCATTCAAGAACTTGAGCAGGCTGGTTGCAGGGTCAAGCCTGTGAGTTGCGATGTGTCAAGCGAATATGATCTTGCACAGGCATTGCAGACTTGTCAGAAGGATGGGATGCCGCCAGTTCGGGGTGTTATCCAAGCAGCCATGGTCCTCCAGGATACTATTCTGGAACAGATGACTCTTGAGAATTACCAAAAGGCTGTGCGCCCCAAGGTCCATGGCACGTGGAATCTGCACCATCACTTTGACAAGCAAGACTCTTTGGACTTTTTTGTCATTCTGTCTTCAGTTGTCGGCGTAGCAGGAAACGCCAGTCAGTCCAACTACTCAGCTGCTGGATCTTTCCAGGATGCACTGGCTCGATGGCGTATTTCTCGTGGTCTTCCAGCCGTAGCCATTGACCTTGGTGCTGTCAAAGCCATTGGCGTAGCTGCCGAAACTGCTGGAGTCCTTGGGCGCCTGCAGAGAACAGGACATATTCCCCTTAGTGAGGAACAAGTTCTCTCGATACTTTCCAGTGCAATCCTCACTCCATATCAAGCACAGGTTGTTGTCGGATTGAACTCTGGGCCTGGTAACCATTGGGATCGAACCGGCCAATCGCAGCTGGGTCGTGATGCCAGATTCTTGGCTCTGCGCGCCCGCGAAATTGATCAGATACACGGAAAATCCGGGGGAGCCAGCGGTAACTCATCATCACTGGCAAGTAAGTTAGCCAGTGCCGGTTCCTCAGACGAAGCAATTGAGTCTGTCGGTACAGCTATTGCCGAGAAGTTGTCAGATATCTTCATGATTCCAGTTGATGATATCGAGTTGGCAAACCGACCTGCGCAATACGGCATTGATTCACTTGTCGCCGTGGAACTGCGTAACATGCTTGTTCAGCAAGCCGCAGCTGAGATTTCCATCTTTGGAATTATGCAAAGTGCGTCATTGGCGGCGCTTGCAGCCGATGTGGCATCCAAGAGCACACATATCAGCTCAGCTTTATTTGCTTAGGTGTTTTGGTAGATTAGATTTCTTATATTGAGTATTAGAGTATATTTTAGGCCAAGTGTGAAAAGAGTCACATTTTAGATTTGACATTAAGTAACATATCTAAGCTGTGACGTAGATGTGCTGTTTGCAAATAATCCTTATCTTAGGAAGACGTGGCTCGTTTCATCGATAAGAACTACTTGGATCTTGTCACATTTTATATGGAACTATAGGTACTCCTTAGCAAGTTCTCGCTTCACAAGCTTGTTATCTGACGAAATTGCGAAAGCTAATCTTTTCGCCGTAACGCAAAGAAGCTTAGACTGCTGATATTAATAGAGCATGGACCGTGGTTCAGAGGTCCATGCACTCAATCCTGGGCCTAACCTAGAGCTATTTGTTTAATAACATTTATCGCCATATGATATACTCCATATATACCAAAACACTCACAGTTCTATCAGCAGCGCACTAAGATTATGATATTATATATTGAATATTAGATCAACAAGTTCTGGAACTCATTTTAGCTGGTGGTAGATAAAATTGGTCCAGCTTGTCAAATTGCTAAAAGTTGCAGTGGTCTTAGTATAGTCCAGGCGTGTAAAAATAATAGCACTTCCAGAACGTGTCAATTTATATCCTAGTATTGAACAAGATTCTAGGAGTTACAACTAACACAAAGTTACACTGTTAAAAGGTATGAATTATATTAATTTGAGAGTTTTAGTTTAGATTAATCTATTTCTCCGAGATAACCAAGACTAACACTTACGGATCGGATAAGCCTATATCCGCGTCTATATCCGAATTTTGACAATACACACAATGCATAATGATTTTCATGGAGCATAAGTTATGCAACTATAGCCCAGTTGTATAGGCTGACCATTAATGCTAGCCCGAAACCTGACAAGAGTACAAAAAAATAAAAGCACTTTCGGAATGCCTCTGCTATACTTAAGGCACCTCTTAGAAGGATGAGCCTACTGTTGAGTTTGTTTATGTCCCAATTGGATCGGCAACGTGGATGAATTGCTGGTTGCTGGTCCCGAGATCTGCTTAGTCACGGAGGGCAATAAAGAAGATGTGATTCATGCCCTTTGCTGTGGTGGTAGTGATCTGACTTCCTGTTGCGACCCGCCAGCCCTGCACATTAGAGGACGAACCCCATTTTAAACCCTCCATAGTAATGCGAACAAGATTGTTCTGCTTATCGGTGTAGTACACATAAGCCGTCTTGCCGAAGAACGTGACACCAAACATGGTTGGTACTGTGGCGTTATCTGAGTTTAGGATCGCGTTGGCTATGGAGATTAGGTAGTTAGTGACGACACGGGGTTTTCTGTAGGAGGGAGAGCATACGATCAGGTGTTGGTAGATTATATTCCTACAGAACGCCATTTCCTGCCATATAAGGTGCTTGCTAATGTTATTGGGGTCATACCAGCCACCCAAAGTGCTGTTCATGTAGACACTAACATCTTGGACGACTTTATTGTTGACCGATGTTACCATGCCATATTGGTATATAACCGTGTTGTTCTTGTCTGTGCCTCTAAATCATCTGTCAGTACAGGATTCTGCCCAATGGACGCGCATAAAAGGGCAGTTACGAGACGTAGTAAACTGTCGCGTCGCTTCCGGAAGATATAATGGCGACTGAAGAGTTTCCAAGAGGCGTAGTGGCGAGTTGTTGGTAAACAAGAGACACTAGAGAGATATTGCTGACATTCCAGAACCATTAAAGCTAGGGTTGGGGTTTTTTACAGCGACTACCATGGGGATATTATTCAAATTGACAGCAGCAACTTGGGAAGGGTTGAGAATATAGCCTGCGTAATCATTCTCGGCTGTAGCCCACGTCGCCATAGTCACATCATGGGAGCTGACTCCGGATCTGAGGGCCAGAGCGATCTGAGCATTGGGAGTTTTATAGAACAACTGGATCTGTTGATCCTTTGGAGCGCCTTTGTTGACAACAGCTGCAACTGCCACCATTTTGGTGAGGCTATAAGTCAGGGATGAGGGATTGACAGAATAACTTGACTGTAGATGTAGGGATGTCGATTGGACTGGTTTGAAACTCAAAGGCAAATACAAGACGCAAAGCCCTGGAGAGTTAATGGTGGCCGCGAGATGTCACTTTGCTGTAATCGTGCATGACTCTCAGGGAGTTCGCTCGTGTCTTTTGGACTTTACTTTCTTACAGCCGGCGCCCAAGTTATCCACGCCTTCTACTCCTAAGAGCACTGCTGCTCTAAGGGGACGATAAATGGCCCTCGACTCAACTGCTTCAGACGATCCTCCAGAAGATGACTCGAGTGGAGGCCAAATTGCACAAGCTCTGTTCAAGGAAACGGCTGGTCCATTGACAATCAGCAATGTGTCCCTGGACTACAAGAACGACACGCTGGAGATTGCATTCGACGCTACGTTCGAAATGGGACCGGTCGGCTTTCCCCTGGGTTTTACCGTAGGTCTGGAGTTCACTTCACTATTGATGTCAACTCAAAGTGCCAGCCTCCAAGGCATGGCAGCTTCCTTTAATAAGCCGCCCCTAACCATTGTCGGAATCATCAGGCATGGCGACGCTAGTGGTATCAACTACTATAGGGGTGGTATTATTGTAGGCTACGATTCCTGGCGGTTTGAGGCCGCAGGTTTCTTTGGCGATGTCACTGTCAAGACATCAAGTAATTCGAAGGGGACCGTTTTTACGTCCATTTTTGTCTTTGCTAGACCTCAAGGCCCGCTCGTGACGTTAGAGTTCGCAGAGATCAGCGGCGTAACGGGAGGTTTCAGGTACAACTCCAATGTCCGCAGTCCAATGGTAGACGAGATGTTTGGGTTTCCCTTCATCAACAATGCAGAGTTGGACGGCGACGCACTACAAGTGCTCGAGACACTCGTCGATCCAGGTCCTGCTGGGTGGTTTCAACCTGTGGACAAAACATACTGGATGGCTACTGGTATGCAAGTCGACGCTTTCAAGATGCTCTCGATCGACGCAGTGCTCGTGGTCCAGTTTGGGAACGCTATTACCTTAAGTGTTTTTGCCGTAGCCACCGCTGATATTCCTATGAGTGACGCCGGTGTTGAATTTGCACCTGTCGAGCTTCATTTAGTGCAGGTCCTATTGGGGCATGGTTCGACGCTTTTGCAGACTTCCTTATCAATTACGAGCCGATCAACTTCAATGCCCAGGGAGGCTTGTATGTGGTGTTACCTTCAACATTGACTTCCTCTTCATTCACACGTACATCTCTTGTGGTATCGGTGCTGAGCTCTACCTTTGGGGCCCGCCGCTTGCAGGGCGCGTTGACGTCGACCTCTGGGTCACTGCCTTTGATATCTCTTTCGGCCCAAGTCAGACGCCTCCCGCCGCCATCCATTTACAGAATTTCTACCTTGTTATGCTGCAAACAGCATCGCAAGCCTCATCAGCTACAGCCTTGCCCAGTACCTCGACCAAGTCCGCAAGCGATGGCACTCAAATCACTCGATCTAAGAATGAAGACCATACTTTTACTGCTATATCTGGTCTCATAAACCCAGGCGATAGCACAACCGTTCAGTCAACCTCAGAGTGGACCGTCCGAGGCGATACTTTTGCTTTCGCTATCGGTTGCAAGATGGCTATCACTTCAGTAATTCAAGGTGGAAATACTATTCTTGAGCCTTCTAGTGACGCCGGCTGCTACAGCAAACCCATGCAATTGACGTCGCCAATGACATCGACTCTCACTATCAAGAGTGATCCGAATGCTGACTGGCGGTTTGCCCCTCGAATCTTGTCTGTTCCCGAGGCATTCTGGGGACAATGTGAGTAGCCGACTGATAATCACGCCATGAAAAGTAGCTCTGCTGACTTGCTCCAGATGACGCCAGCAGTGACCCGCTTGCGAATGGCGGCAACAATAATTACATCAGCAGCCTTCTCGATGGATCCAGCGGCACAATGTCTCTCATGATGGGCGTGGAAGTCACAGCACCTAAAGCGATAAAGTCTCCAGACCCTTTTCCACTGTTCAATGTGCAAGATGCGAGCCTGGATTCCATCACGGCCACAGATCCGTTCCTAACTGTGAACCCGCCAGATGCAGACTGGGGGTCCTGCGGCAGCCCAGCCGGAAATAACAGAGCAATATCAGGCTGTGCGGCGACCCCGGTATTGGGTACAGGAGCTCTAGCTAGTATATATTGCATCAATTCCTTATCTTTGGGGTAAGTGGAGCTTGGAGATATCCCGAAGTGTTCGCCAGTCTCCACCTAGCCCCATTATTGGCAGCAGTAACTAAATGGAGATCCTAGGTAATGTCCTTTGGGTTAGTTGAGTTAAGCTACTGCCGCTTCCTGCAGGTCTGTCTCGATTTAGCAATTATCAGGTCACCATTGTCGTCGGGCGTTCCGAAGTGAGCGAGTGTTCCACGCGGAATACGCGGTACAGGGCTGTACTTTGCACTATAAACAGACCCACCATCATCTTTTGGTTCATGAATTATGATTCTGTATGGTCACCTTGGAGGCTGATATTATGTACTATTGAAGGCCAAAGAACTGTGGGGGTTACATTGGCTCTTCTAATTGGCTGGGAATAACACATCACGGTCTTGGCGTGGGTGGTATGACGGGTAATAGCGCAATATGTCATGCTGGTTCACGGCGCGGCCCTCTCGGTGAGTGGGTGGCCGTGCGTGTGTTCCTAGGGTGCCTGACGGGGCCTGACGGGGCCTGACGGGGCCTGACCAGGTTCCCCCCCTCCAAGTGGCCCCTCTACTAGACTCTTCCGTGGAATATCGGGGACCGAATACCGCGTGAACGGTTCGCAGCAGGTGGGTTAAATCACTCAAGTTCAGCCCAGTCCAGTCCGTCCGCGATCTGCAAAGCCCAATATTCTTTACATTCTAGATCTAAGACATTTGTTTTACATAACCCGTCCGATGACGCCAGCCTAAAAACTTGGCATAAATCGATTTGACTAAAGGCTGACAATACAGTGACGTGGCAAAAACTACGCTATTTTAGAGCAGACAAAATTCGAACTAAAACTACTGCGATGCAATGCATCACAAAACTCTGTTGGTTCTTCAGATAGCTGAAGATTTTGTAATTCGTGCCGGTGCGTGTGGAGTAGCTGAATTTCCGACAAGGGGTACTTACTGTACCGCTTAGTTCTATCATGTCAGACGACAGCCACGTGAGACAAGTCTGTAGATCCCGCACTAACTAACTAGTACTAACAAGTTGCCAAGGACAAAGAATTTCCTGGTAGGCACTGTGCTAAGTGCCCATTGTGATTGGCGCCAACTAAATGGTATAACGGACGTGCCGGATCGATCGAGACAAACAATAGTGTCTCAGTAGATTGCGCTCTGACCAGTTCAGCCAGTGATCTATCAGATGGGCAATGGCACGGCTCGATGTCTCAGTTAGGCTATGGAGAATATGATAAGTTCAGCACCAGTTTGGTTAATATGTCTCTCTGGGTCCAGCTGAAAATGCCTCACTCTCTTGGAAATGTGATCATGTCCTGATTGTCTGATTTTTTGAACATGGGCTAGCGGAGCGAAGGTCTCTCTCATATTGGCCCCTAGGACCCAAAGCTTAGCAAGGTTTATGCGGGACTTGGTGCGGCATAATAGAGCGGCATATAATAAGCTGCATATTGGGGTATGAATGGAATTATGGGTAAATCTACAGCAAGCTATTTAAGTCGATCCAATTATCTTCCCAGCCTAGACCCGAGCGCAAGTAGCTGCGCCATGCAAAGCAACCATGCCAACACTACCATGCATCCAATTGCAAAGACGACAAAGTACATGAACTCAAGGGGCCTCTCAAAGAACCACAGCCGTCCCTCGGCCCGGTCATTCTTCTCCTTCCCTTGTATCCGCCCATCCGGGACGTATTTGAAATCAAGGATGGAACCACCCCCAAGGCCTTGGCTGCTGTCAATGATAGCCCTGTGCAGCCCGTCCCTGCAAAGGTCGACCATTTTATCATCCATCGCAGGGATCCATCTTTGCAGACTAGCCAGACTCCACACCAACCAGCAGTGCCCTTTGAAACAGGCGTACGAGTACCAACTGGGTCTCCCCATGCCGAGCTGATCGCAGATCTCGTGGCTGTTCAGAACCCGGCTAGCAGCTTGGATGAACCCATCTGATATGTTCATCGGTGGTAGATCCTTGAGGGCCTCAACGAAGTTGTGCCCAATGACAACCGAGGTCGGCGTCACAAGGAGCTCGTTATAAGCTAGGCTTTCCATCACAGCCTTTCCTTGTTCTGCCGACGTAAAGTATTCCTGAGGCGCCCCAATCACATGGGCCACGTACCGCCAGAGGGCGATGTAGTCCTCAACCTCTTGAGGCTCGGGTGTGATTCCCATAAGAGGCAGTTGTAGCCAAGCATGGTTGCAGCTGAACGTGGCAATGGCATGTATCGAGTCGAGGGTGTTGATAGGAATGCCATGTGTCTCCTGGTCAAAGAATCGGCACTTGGACGCAGCCACTTTGAGGATTTGTTGTCTAACCATCGAGTGTAGGAGGCGGACCCTCACGATCGACCTGTGACCAGGTCCACCAGGCTGCACATGCTCCAGAGAGTGGGTAACTTGAAGCACTAGTTGAAATGTTTCAAGAAGCCGCCTTCTGAGGACGCGAGTGCTGAAGCCACCAGTGCGAGCCAGGACCTCGACTACGCCTGTAGAAGCAGAATTCTCTCCAACAAAGCCTTGAAAAGCAAAGCCAACAAGGTTTGCGAGGGCGTAGCGGTAGAAGAAACGCTGTCCCCGGGCGATTTGCTCCCAATCAACCCAATATGGGACTGTATGCACTTCTTTCCATAGCTGGGAGAGTACTTCATTCTGGCTGTGGTAGCGAGAAAGGGTCTCGAATAGATCTGCTCTGCTGACGTGGTGTCCTTCTTGCTTGAGCTGAGCGTGGATATCTTGGATCTCCCTGACAGCAGCGGCACCAAGTTCGTCACATTCGTAGCGTAGAGGATCTGTCTGGGATTTGGGAACATGCTGGTTTGTCCATGTAAACGAATGGTTTCCAATAGTACGAAGCTCTTCACCCGCAGAGCGGTTTCCAAAGAGCTTCATTTTGCGGGATTCGAATGAGTAGTTGAGCTTGTAGTTCAAAGAGGATCTTGAGAGAGCACTATTAAGTGAGAAATAAACAACTTGGAGGAATATGGATGGATGTGGATTCCTTTAAGAAGGGAGTACCTGGGTGTACCTGTCAGACTGCAACGGGGAGAACCTCTTCACTTCCAATCTCCCTTGACACACAGGCATGCGTGATGGTTCAGTTCGTGGAGGTCGCTTAGAGGTCTCCTCGGCTCATCCAATAGGCATTGATCTCTCATCACAACGAAGGGGTGGTATGTTGATGGATGGTGGATGCTTACGTCTAGCCCCCTCTCACATAATTAGATCTGAGCCATCCCCACGGGCTGTGTGCCAATAAGTCGTAAAGAAGGCCCCTGTCACTCATCACCTGGTATGATCAACTTGCTCTAGCTGAACACCATGTCTTGGGCATGATCTCACCATGGAAAAGGACATGCTTAGTGTCAAGCTGAAGTAAAATGACGCAGGATGAAGGGAAGCTACGTGATTGGGAAGCCTACGAGGCTGTGTCCCTAAACCCCTGCTCTGTCTGTTTACATCAAGCTATTTGAGTGCGTGTGATGCCCAGTCTGTTCTTGTTCGACCTGCATAACAAATAAAGAAGCCTTGGTTTACCTCCGTTCACAGCTCGTACCTGCATCACCCACCATGCCGGTATTTGCCACTCAAAAGATGGAGTCCAGAAGGACAGTCATTATTCCAGACCTTTTCAAGGGGTTTGTGGTTCAGACTCCTCGTATGAACCCTCACTATGAAACAGTGAAGCCTATATCTGAAAGATGGCTTGCAGAGTACGTCAACACAACAAGCCACTTGCCACTGCTGACTGAGTATCAGGAAATGTTCATTCACACCTCGGATGAAGAAGAGAGTCGAGTTTTGCGACTTTGCTATCTTTATCTCTATCTCAGCTCCCGATGCCCCAAAGGAGAAGCTTAAGACTATGTGTGACTGGGGAAACTGGGTAAGTTCGTCCCGTGATCGTTCATACAAGGCCTCTAACGAAGTGATGCAGGTGTTTCCTTTTGATGATAGTACGACCTCATACCCTCAAACTCTACAATGACGGCTACTAATTATTATAGTGTTTGACGAGGGAGCACTGAAATCAGATCAGAAGAGGTCTCAGATTGTCATTGACAGTCTCATGGCCGATATGCTCGATAAGAAATACACAAAACCAAAGATTTCTGTTGTCCAGGCTCATGATGACATCTTCCGAAGAGTATCAGAGGTAAGCTCTCCTTTATCCATAACATAGTTCAATTTCAGTCTGACATATAATGACTACGTAGGGCTCAACTTTTGGTATATACCTACCTCTTTCAAGTGTGAGATGAATCTTGCTAATGGTCTTCAGGTGCTAGAAGAAGATTTGCTCTTTCTATGAAAGACTATACTGATGGTGTCGTTCATCACGTCAAAGACTTTTCTAGAAACAGCATACCCAGTATTGAAGAGATGCTGGAGACAAGACGGCTTTCATCAGGAGTTACACCTTTGTATCATCTTGTTGAATATGCTCATGACATTACACTGCCTGATGAAGTGTTTGAAGATCCTGTCATTCAAACGCTTGAACGCCTAGGCTCAGACTTTGTCCTTCTGTAAGTATTTTCCCGATCTTCCATCATTTATTTGGCAGGTTAACTGACAGATAATGTCAGGTCCAACGACATTTTATCATATCGAAAAGAAGAGGTACGTTGACAGACGTTTCATTATATCACCTGGCCGAAACTCTAACGCCAATATAGAGCGACGATTGTCCGTTTAGCATGGTCGCAGCCTGCCGCATGACTGGTCAATCTGCCCAACAAGCATTCGACACCGTTGGTGATCTTCTTGAAGAGAGATACAAGGAATGGGATAATGTCATTGCACAACTACCAAGTTGGGGACCCGAGGTTGACGCCAATGTCACCCGATATATCCAAGGTATCCAAAATGTTGTCCAAGCCAACATCAGTTGGAGGTATGTCCCTTGTTGCAGGTCAAAGCGATAAATACTCACATGTGATAGCTTCCAATCAGGAAGATATTTCGGGAAACAAGCTCCAGAAATCAGGCGGACACGAATGATTGACGTGATGGTCGACCCACCATTTCTGCATGCAGGAAAATCACAGTCGGCATGGTCAGGAAGAGTGTTTGGGTCATTGTTCGAGCGTTTCTTTGGGTCATTTGTTCTCAGTTTTCTACTAATTATCTACTTTGCTGTAATCCTCCGAGGTTGAAGAGTCTTATCATGTACAGTTCCATTTTTACATAGTTTTCAAGTTTGAGACTACCTGTCTAATGAGCGATTATTTTTTTTTGTCTACAGGCTAGATTGACGTTTAGATCTCGGGTTAAAAAGTGGAGTTAACTACATGGCGCACAGATAAGACCCAGCCAAGCACGGGAAGCCAGGACATGGATGGTATCGGCCAACATACTTTTCTCTGGACCAACAAATGCCTGTGCGTGCGTCACTGACTCACTGAAAATCCCACTTTCAGGGAGAGAGCTGATAAGCACGCTGTAGATCTATTACCCCTCTCGAACTGGGCCGCGGCAGGGATGCACAAGCAGTGGACCATAGAGAGTAAGCCGACCAATCCACCGCTTATTTCCCTTGGCTGTGTCAGCACTTGGCCACTAAAAATCCACGAGCTGCGAGGGGGAGGCATGTATCGGTAGGGAAGGGCGGTGCTGTGCTCCCAGTTTATGCACTCTGGCCTGCCTCGTGAAGCCGAAAGCTTTCGGCCGATGTATTTCGGCCACCACCGACTTTTTTGTGATTTTTCCGACACAATACGGGCACTGGAATATTTGTAAATGGCATAAAAATACAATTACAGCCGGGTTCTGCACCATTTATTGCCGTCTTGTTCTATTTGTGCGATAATTACCATGTCTACCAAGCCACAACTCGTCACAGCCACGTTAAAACGCCAGCGAGTTCAGGCTGATGGACAGGAGAACAATGATCCTTGCCACGAGGATTCTTCGGAGGCTACAGGCTTGAATGGCCTTTATATGGATAATGATTGGCACGACATTATATACTCTTCTTACACTTTGGTAAGCTTGTCGCTAGGACAAAGAATTAATTATCGTGATCCTAACCACTTCTAGCATGATAATAAGACGCCCAACGATGTTATGTGGATTGATCCTAACGCTGACGCACAACTACAACATGCGCTCAAATCTCTGCCTGCCAAGGCCCAGCTAGGTAAGCAGCACATAACATTCATTCCATTATTTAAGTTTATGTGCCTAACATATCTTAAGATGCCCTTATTGAAGCATTCTTCAGCAATGTCAACCATCATTACAACATCATCCACCCGCCAAGTTTCATACAACAATACCTATCCTGGTCCAGAAAAAAGCCACAAGGATGTTCCCGAGATCTTCAATTGACAGTCCTCATTTTCATGATGTGCGCTTGTGTCACTCAGCATCTCGAAGAGAATTCGCAGATTATTCTGGACAGTCACCTGACCCATCCGCGAAAAGGGTTATCCAAGTCTTATCACGATGCTGGTCAGAAGTTGTCTGAACTGATACCCACTGGCTCATACCATTTGACCAATCTTCAATGGAAAGTTCTTTCCATTTGTTGGTATAAAGGCGAGGCGAAGTTCACTGAGGCGTGGCATACCATCGGCTTGGCTGTGCAAGAAGCATATGAGTTGGGACTTCACAAGTCTCGGTCTTCGAGGACAGCTCCGGACATTGAGGCTCAGATTGGTCGACGAGCTTGGCGCGTGCTATATTGTTGGAACTGGTACGTCATGAGGTATAGAATGATGATGAACAATTCATACTAACATATCTCAGGCAATTATCGTCTATACTGGGACGGCCTTTTATGATGAATGACATCGACTCAGAGCCGGAAGAACCTTGTGTCGATTTGAAGGATTCACCGCCAACACCGACACTCCATACAAAGCTGCAGTACCAACTCATCTCTTGTCTCGCTAAGCGATGGCAAACACCTCAGAACATTGATTCACCAACCGAAATTCATGTCTACAAGAAAATAGTGGAAGACCACATATCCTCGTTGCCATCTGTCTTTGCCATTCACAACCCTGATACTTCAAACGACGACAGATGGCCATGGGTAGTCACGCATCGCTACTATATTCAAACAATGGCGTACTTCATGATTTTGCAACCATACAAAGCCTGCTTGTTACATCCCTCAACAGACCTCTCCTTACCAGCAACTCAACAGCTACGAGCAGAAGCAGTAGAATGCTCCCTTAAGACACTAGAAATAGCCACTCAATGGGCATCTCAGGTCTCACAGGGAGATGGGCAATTCCATCTTGTTGTGCTGGGTCTCTTTGACACGGCGGCTTTTTTATCCATGTCATTATGCAAGGATCACAGCACTGCATTTCCTCAGAAGGATAAAGCGATTCGCGCGGTTAATGAGGCCGCCGCGATCTTGAAGCAACTTCAGTCAATTTCGCAAGGAGCGAGATCTTCTTATGGGGCTTTATGTCGAATTTTACGAAGATTGGAATGGAATGGAGCATAGATCCTTCATCGCTGACACGACTTTACGCATTATGATAGATTATATAATTGCTTTCAAGCAAACATTGTCTTCCAGAACAGAGCATCGCATATTACGGTGATTTATGTAATTAAATCCTTGAAATCCGATGTGATATTGATTACAGATTACTTCCCCTCAGCCCAAAACCGCTCCAATGCATCCTGTCGAACCTCATATGCCCAGTGATGACATGTCTGATGCACAACAGGACTCACATCAACGCCATCTTCATCATCCCCATCGTCAGCGAATACAGTCCGTATCCCCAATGCAATATATTTCTTAAGCAAAATTCGTCGCCAACGACCCGTCTCGCCTACACATTTCTTCCAACGACTTATCTGACGCTCATCATCAGGACAACGACGACCCATCCAAAATCGGCAGTACCATTGGAACCAGCCTCGAACATCGTATTCGTGAGCGATCCAACCAGCTGCTTCCCATTCTTCGATGCTTTGTCCGCATGCGACGCCGTATTTATTTATTTCAGGGTCGTATGTATCGTTGGTGAGGTATTGATCCACGTTTAATCCATCAGTCCATGATTTGGGAAGTTCTTTCCAGTCGTCTTGAACCGTGACACCCAGACGCTTTGAGAACAAGGGTCGCCAGTAAGATCCACCAAAGCTTCCCTCGCGAATAATTTCCTCTGGGGATTTGTTGGGGCGGAAATCCGGATGCGACGTGAAATGAAACACCCTAGTCGCATCACGGACAGGCTCATCGGCCTCGGGTCCCCAGCTTGTCCATGCGTCTATAACAGACTTGACATCCTTGGAGGTTACATCGTTTGATCCAGGGTCTGAATCCGTTGACTGACTCCTTTTTGAACTTTTGCGGTGAGCAGTCTTCCGCGACGTAGGTTTATCATCTTCGTCATTGTTGTAACTTCGCTTCGTGCTGGCTTCGGCTAATCGCTTAGATTGTCTTGTCGGGACACGCGGTGGGCTGGCTTTCCGCTTATTGATTCTGTTACCGGGTTTAGGTCGAGAAACGCGTGGCTCAATCTTGGGGACGACAGGTTTGAGTTCGTTGAGCAATATCTCATTCTGTTCGATATTTTGGCGACGTCGCGTTGCAAAATCAGTCATCATGAAATATAAGACGCGTATCTAATCGTGTTCGACGCGAAAAACAACAAACTGAGTAGACAATAAATGCACTACGTCATAGACCCGAGCTATACGGATATGGTTAGCGTGGGTCGACGCCTTGTCAGCCACAGGGTAGGGTAACTTGACAAGCCCCATCCCCTGTTTAAACTTTGAAGCTATTGTCAACATATCCGTGTTTAATATTAAAACGGCTAGTGTTATTGAGGCTCAAACTGACTACATTTCTATACCTCTTGTACCTTACCTAGCCTGTTAACAATGGGCCAGAGGTGACAACGATTCTGAACCAGCATAGAAGATAGAAAGAACTGGCTACTCTTGTTTTTATCTAATTACCAAGGACGTCGGAAGATTTCCAACATTTTTATTCGTCATAGACTCAAGGGAATAGATATAGTAAAAACCCCTACAGATCGAATACTGACTCAGCATTTTGTGCGCCATTCTCTATTCCTTTCCCATTGCCCTATTTGCTTCAAGGCTCTTCTCCACCGCTGCCGCCACCAGCGCCGTGAAGTTCCCTTGTTCCAGTCTGTGCATCGCCTTTTCTGTACTTCCTCCCGGAACGCAGACATCGTCAATTAGTGACTGGAGGGATCTCCCATCCTGAATGGCTTGGATAGTAGATCCAAGACTCGATTGCTTAACCAGAGCTGTAGCTGTTTCGGGTGATAGTCCATGCGAGACACCGGCTTCAACAAGTGCGGCAAGCAGCTTGAAGAAATAGGCGGGACTGGACCTTAACTATAGTTAGTGATTATACCGCATGTACTGTTATAGTCGGAACTCACCCCGAGATAGAAGCAGCGACATCAATCCCGTCTTCTTGGCTGACAAAGCTGACCTGCGGAGACACGGCGCGAAATAGATCGGCAACTATTGAAGCTTGTTGAGGTGTCGTAGCCTTGTTGACAAACATGGCTGTCGCCCCTTGTCTCACTGCTACAGGAGTATTGGGCATAGTCCTCACAACTGAGGCCCCTTCCGGAAGCCAGCTTTCGAGCTGCGCCGTAGTGATACCAGGACACATGGTGACAAAGGTTGGCTTTGGATTCATGGACCACTGCGAGTAAACATATCGTATATCCTCGCATACATCGCTGGTGGCCGATGGCTGGGTACAGATCAGAACAACATGCGCCGTAGGGGTCTTGTCAAGCTTTTTCCATGGGCTGTCCCAGAGAATGGGGGATCTATTGCCAAGCGAAACGACAAGAGAAGGATAGCTAGCTTCAAGTTCTTTGACATGAGCAGACGTACGTCCCGTGACACGGATCACGAGATTTGGGTCATTGTTGTCGAGTAAGCCGTCGATGATGCAACGAGCGAGTACGCCTCCGCCGATAAACGTGCACGCTGTTGTTTCTTTTGTCGTAGAGCAAGGCATTTTTATAAGGAAGAAAGATCGAAATTCGATGATAGAATAACAGGTGGCAGCGGATCTTATATAAAGCGGTGAGGTCGTGCGATGGACTTCCAGATATGATGCCACTGTGGCGTTCAAGTTTTAGTGTTGGCTTGTGATAGTTAAAAGGGATCTAAATATTGTAATATTGTTTGCGGAAATGTCTGCTTATTATATCACTCATATGCGCACATGTCGCTCACTCACTGCAACTCTGCAGCATCAGCTTATGTAAAAGTCCCTTCCCCAACCGGCGTTGATACGTCATATTATCCAAGTTTGGAAGATCTGAACGCGCCGAGAAGATCAACGCTGTGATTTACTGAGTTCTTACCCTTGGATGATCTGCTCTGATGCGGCTCAGTGCTTGTCATTCCCCGCTATCCGTCTTATGTGAGATTCAATAACTTCCCTAAGAGGCAGGTTGCATTTATAAAACATGGAGATTGCAGCATACTGAGTCGACCAGGTTGTAATATTTGAGACACGTGCGCGGTTTATTCGCATACTTCTATCGCGTAAGGTAAGCTCAGGTATAACTACAGTAGGGGCTTAAAAGTCCCGACACATTTCAGGTCCAACCCCACTTTCAGTCCAACCTCTTTATCAACACCACAACTTCAACCTATTCTATCTATATAAAAAAATACCTAGAATATAGCCAAATATATATC